>BGPR01000230.1:878765-932079 GCA_013235015.1 Araneus ventricosus
TATTCCTCAAGCCGTTATCTGTTAGCTCTAAAGTGTTTGAAAGCGAAGGAGCACACAGGCGGGCGAAAACATCAGATACGAAAATATGTTGCTTCATGGCTTTTAAGATAAAATTCGAAAACTTTCTGTTTTCTTTCTATTTTTGTTTAGTACATTCCATTTTTTTTAAATAGGAGGCGGTTTGACCTAGATTTATTTTATATTGGCTTGCAAACAATGCAATTCATTCTGTTGTTTAATAGCTATCAGAAGGCGTTTGTCGCCCCATGAAACCACCTCTTGGGTGATGGCCAAGATCTGTATCACATATTTCAGAAAAAGATCCATTGTAAAGCATAGGTGATGAAGACTGTCTGGAACATTAGTTTATCTGAACTTACAGGGCCGTCTTATTCAACGGGAGAATTGGGCTGTAACCTAAGGGCGCCATTAAGCCAATGACACCTCAAAAGTTACTATAATTTTTAAAAATATTTAATTATAATTTTAAAAGTAAAAATATGACGAGGGCTTGTAACTATCCAGACGTCGGTTTTGTAATGTTACATCATCATGTATAACTGTTCATAAAGAGATAATCAGTCAGAAAATCCTAAATTATGTGTGTAAAAGAAGATATGTATGTTATCAATGCTGAAGTAGGTGGCTGCATGCCTATACCTAATATAAAAGGGCAGTGGTTCCCAACCAGTGGTACGCGCACCCCTGGGGGTAAGCGAAGGACCTGTTCGGGTGCGCGAAATCAAAGTTGGTAATGGCAGAAACCATAAAAAGAAGTTAAAAAAGTTAGAGAATTTTCTTATCCCAAATTAATACTTGTTATTTAACAACTATACTACTTCAAAAGTTGATTATTACAGGATGTAATTTTTAACCATCGTTATAAGTTAATGCGAAACTATTAAAATGATGATTTCATTTGTTGTGGCGTTGAACTAATACTATAAGTGTAATAAAATGTAACATAACAAAATAAGTCCAGCAAATGTTGTGAATTCGAATAATTTGACTCTTCAGTTAGCATAAGTCCTTAACATTACTGATTTAAAAACTTCTTTGCATAGACGGATACTTGTTGTTGCTGCTGCTGCTGCTGGTGGTGGTGGGGATATGACAGAATTTCCGAAACACCACCCCATTCTGCAAACGAGCGCATTGATGGTTGGTGGAGGGATATGACAGTAGGGAATACGCGGAAATATAAAGATTACTCAAGGTGTACGCGAGAGAATAAAGGTTGAGAACCCCTGTTATAGTTAATGCGAAACTATTAAAATACTGATTTCATTTGTTTTGGCGTGAAACTAATACTATAGGTGTAATAAAATGTAATATAATAAGTCCAGCAAATGTTGTAAATTCGAGTCATTTGATTGTTAAGTTAGCTTAAGTCCTTAACATTATTGATAATAACTCCTTTGCATAGACGGATACTTGTTGTTGTTGGTGGTGGTGGGAAGGATACGGCTGTGGGGGGTACGCAGAAATATAAAGATTACTCAAGGGGTACGTGAGAGAATGAAGGTTGAGAACTCCTGTAGTAGAGTGATGCCCTACTACTACAGGGGTAATAATGTGATTAAAGCGCACATAGCGTGCATAGCGCTCTATAATGTGATTAAATTCTTTAATCACATTATAGAGCGCTATGTTAACAAGTTAATCGCCACAATACAAAAAAAAAAAAATTCGACCTGCTGGGCCATGAGAAGCAACTGATTCATTATACATGCACAATCATGAAAATAGTGACATAATTTTTTTTTTGACAAAAACTGTCAAAAATAATGTTTTGAACGTAGTCAAGCGAACGAAGCAAATTTGTCTGGCGCTGCCTCCTAGAACAAAACTGGCGGCCTTTAAGTAAGCCAAGCAGCTTATTTTGTTTGGTAGATCACGCTTTACCTGTCGTTATGTGAGGCCAGTGTGAATCATCGCTGAGCTATGGATAAAAAGACAAAAGAATTCACACAGCCCAAGCAATTACATTACCTGTGAGACACACTTGCATTACGTGGCGATTAACGTTTTAAAGAATATTATATGTTGTAGTACAATACAAAATACAAAAAAATTAGCAAAAGAAATTAAAATAAATTGAAGTAAAAACCACGCAATATAAAACCAAAAATTAACAAAATCATTGTATTAGTCAAGCGTAAATGCAAAAGCAACCAAAATAACAACGGAGAGAATAGAACACGAATTCAAAATGGAGGAATCCGGCTATGCACTTTCTCTATCTTTTTTTATATTACATTACAATTTTCAAAGTAGAATATAGTTATTTTAAATACAATAACACTGTTTATACTGGGAGTGCATATAGGTTTCAGAACTGTTTTGATGAGAGTGACCCTGTTTCGTCGTTTATAGACTTTTTATGGCCATATGCGCTCAAAAACCTAGTTATGGTTCTGATGGAGCGTCAAACTAGGCCAATTCGCTCAAATTTTATAAGACAGCTCTGTGGACTTACTGCACTTCGGTTAACAATCATCGTCTGGACCAAGGCTGTGAAGCATATTTACGGATCCTACTATGGTTTGGATTGAGATCGCTTTTCATTGGCTCTCAGCGTCACGTGACTTCGCTTGCTTCTGATTGATGTCATGGGAGCGTGCTTAATTGGATTTCGATTTTTGTCTTGACTATTGTATCATGGGAAAACCAAAATTATCTTTTAATTACGTTTATTTGGATATTTCTAAAGATGATGATGAATTCGAGATAAAGATAATTTTGGTTCCTCCATGATACAATAGCTAAGACAAAAATCGAAATCCAAACTAAGCGCGCTCCTATGACATCATTCAGAAGGAAGCGAAGTCACGTGACTCTGAGAGTCAATGAAAAGCGACCTCAATCCAAACCATAGTAGGATCCGTAAATATGGGGCTGTGACGGCTAACCGAATAGACCAGTGGTGCGCAAACTATTTTTATTTCAGATCCCCTCACTTTGAGTAAAATCTGGGGATCGCGACCACGTTTTTCGAAGAAAAATTTTGTATTTTTTTCTCATCAAATAAATTTCTTTGAATTTCGCTGCCCACAAAAATTTTTCCCCGACTCCCAGAGGGGTCGCAACCCATGGTTTGAGCACCACTGGAATAGACGGATAACAGAAATCTCTTAAAACATATGTACAAAGACGTGATTTCACTGCCGGTTTGGGACGAAAATGAAATACTTTAAAAAGCGAATGATACATACACGTTCTGTTTATTTCTACAAAACAAAGAATATAAATCTCAATATAAGAGTAGTTTAATACTGTTAAGGACTGTTTTAACCTTTGCTATGGAACTACCTGCTCAGGTTTTTCTGGAACGTTTAGCTCTGCATCTTATTGGAAGTAGGGGATAATAGCCATTGTTGCCTCAAATCCCATAACACAAATTCAAGTTCAAGAGTAGTAATGTACTGAAATGCATTGTAATACTATAAACCTACGTTACATTTTACTTTTTAGACGATGACGATAACAAAAACTGACTGTTAAACGAAGTTTTACTGTATTTCAAATCTAACAAATATCTGCAATTCAATTAGCATGGCAGAAAAAAATTAGTTCTCTGCTAGGCCAGTGGTGCGCAAACCGTCAGAAAATTTTTGTAGGTCGCTAAATTCAAAGAAGTTTATTTTACAATAAAAAATATAAGGCTTTTTTTCCGAAAAACGTGATCACGACCCCCACAGGGGTCACGAAAAGATTTTACGCAAAGTGAGGGGGTCGGAAATGAAAATAGTTTGCTCACCACTGTCTTAGGCGACAGTTTTAATCCTTTCAAGTTCACTACATGTTTCGTTTTGAAAATTACTAAATTTATTTCAAAAATGAGTATTAGACATCTAGCTGATCAAAAATATGTAAAGGAAAAAAAAATTAAAATTTTTTTTATTTTCAATAAATTGGTGCTTTCATAGTGAAACCAATGAACAGTAACTGGCTATTTTCTCTTCGAATAAGTTATCATCGAAATGCAATTTAAATTATGTATTTAATTTATAAGTATACGTGAGTATTCAGGATCTTCAACCTTCATGAAATTCAATATTACTTTCGAATATTCAACTTTAAAAAATATCAATTTGTGAAAGAATCCTCATCATTTTGCTTCCCTTACAGATCAAAAGCAATTCAGCTATTGAAATGCTAATACCTTTGTGAATGCTAGCGGTATTGAACTGGAATTTTTATATAAGTTGGCCTATTTATCTGGTTCTTAAGTTATGAAAGAAAAATTACGCTACGTTTCGCCCATGCGCAGTAAAAAAATGCTTAATGTGTGGTTTCACTGCGAAACCAATCAATGCAAAAGGCTTAATGTCGGGCAGGGAGGTCAGAATATGAATAAAAACGAAATACGAAAACGTTAATTAAAGGGAAAATAAAAGGAACTTTAATGTAATACAGTGACACTTCGTCGTTCTGCATTGTTCCCCAATCATTTCAAAGCCACAATTTCGCGACAAATCTGGGGACTTATGTGACATGACTCTTGGTGCATGATTGGATCACCTTGCTTTAGATCAAAGCTTTTCTATCTTTGGTATCGACCGTATGGAGGACCGTATACATGAATTTTGGGATCACGAAACCATTGATAGTGTGCACTTCTCTAAGATTCTTGAATATTAATAATAAAATATAATTTAGAAGCCATCTTGATTTGAAACTTCATTTAGTCTTTTTCACATCACTGTGTTTATATGCATTTAACTTTATCTATAATTAATAAATGCTCCAGCTTTCATATTTACAAATTCATTTGAGGGTACGAAAACTTTTTCGCGCATAGATGTAGTCACAGAATTTTTGAGCTTCCAAAAAAGTGCCACGAGTGCGTAAAACGTAGGTACTCGGTTTGATTCAAGGTAAATAATTCAAGAAAACGATGAACTTCCCTCCTAACATTTCTGTTGGTAAGCGCTCTTTGTAGAACCTATGGTGATTGAGAGGATTATATGTAATTAATATGATGAATGAAATTAGTCATTACGAAAATAAATCATTTAATAATGAACAACCAACACTACAAGCAAGTATCTGCTAGTGCGCAGTATTGCATTACTGATATACGCATACGACGGGGATTTCCTGGCAGAGATAAACAGATTCTGAGAGTGGAAGTTGAAATGGTAGGGAGTAGCTCTTTTGATTTACATGAATATACATGTCTCTACGGTCACTACAAATCTTTTTTTCACATTGCCATTTTTCTCTTTTTACTTTCTCGTATACGAAGTATACAAAGAGGAAGTATTGCAATCGTCAAAAAATTGGAACTCGAGATTTTGATGAATCTCCACGTTTTAGACCTCCCTGAGTAAGAAAAACACAATTTTGGAATATAATATATAAGTCAGACACACAGAGACCAAGAATAAATACCCCAAGAATATTTACCTACTGGGTGTTTATCCACCCCACATTACTGTTCGTATGCGAGAAAGTTTTGGGGAGGTCACTCCTGCTGCACCTACTTTCAGAAGTTTATTGCCCTTAGAAAAAAAAGAGGTGGGAAGCTGTGGCTGAACCACACTTTGTGATTTGAACCTTTTCTCATAAGTCAGACACACAGACACAATTTTGGAATTGTGTCTGTCTGCGAACACGATAACTCAAAAACTATTAGAGCTATGGGGATGAAATTTGGTATGTGATCTTTATTCATAATTTGTAGGTTTCTATCAAATTTTGGACAAAATCCGTCTAAGGGAAGTCTGTCCACGTTCATGTGAACACTATAACTCAAACACTTGAATAGCTAGATTGATAAAATTTGGAACACAGATTTATCATCATGAATGTAGGTCCGTATAAAATTTTGGGCCAAATCCGTCAAAGGGTTGACTGTCTGTAGGTCTGTATCATCGAATACTTGTTTTACCTAAGTTAGTATGGTTGGCGTTTGACCTTGGCGGTCTACGAAGGAAATTGTAGCGAGACGCAAACACGCGCTTGGAAATTATGGCAACCCGAATCGAAACTCCGTTCTGATATTCACCAGATGGAAGGTAGGGTGAAATCTTGCGTGATATCTGTAGTAAGATTTCTTACTCAAAAACGTTAAATTAAGTTGTGGTGCCTTAGCGCGCGTAAAAATTGAGAACATTCGCAATTTTTTTTGTAAAATATTAAGTTTCAGGAATTCATGAATTTGATATGTTTTATTGTAAATCACCATTCATAATCTTTTTCTCAAAATAACTAGGTCTTGGGTAAATACCCCAAGAATATTTTCGTACTTGGTGTTTATCCATCCCACATTACTGGTCGTATGCGAGAAAGTTTCGGGGAGGTCACTCCCGCTGGACCTACTTTCAGAAGTTTATTACCCTTAGAAAAGGGGTGGGAAGCTGTGGCTGAACCACACTTTGTGATTTGAATCTTTTCTCATAAGTGCAATTGAAGTAAATAATAATAGCAATGATAAAAGAAATATTTACTCTGCCTATCTTATTAACCACGTTTTAATGTTAATCAATTCCTTAAAATAATTTTGATGATTTTAAAGGTAGAAAGAATAAACAAGCATGTTTTAAAATGTAATACATTAAGTAAAAAACTGTTTTAAAACGAAGAGGGGACGTATGGTATAAAAATTAACTGTTAAATATAAAAATTTAAAATTTTACTTAATTTCTTAGTTTCAATAATATTTTTACATTTCTTATTACGTTGATATGAAATATTTTTTCAAAAGGCAATCTTTTTTAAGAAAATAATCTGAATAAGGTTACCTGAAGTGTCATTTAAATGCTGTATTTGTCCTTACCGTGAGCGATAGTTTGATTCTCAGGAGTTTAGCTCAGTTCATGTAATTTCCTAGTTTTTAATAAATAATTAAAAAAAAATTGATTTATAAAAATATAGAAAATTTAATATTATTTCCCAAATTATTGGAACCGAGACGGGGGTCCGAGAGCATCGTATTATTAAAAATAATGCTGTGTTCTTGGCGTTATTTACACTTATGGCGATTAGGGTTGAAAAAAATCATATTTTGCCCCGGGTGCCACTGCATTTTTAACCCTCTAAGAGCCCAATTATTTTGATCGTATAGCTTTCAAGTTAGAAAACTTGGCTTTTAAAATTTATGAACCAATGCTTTTTTTTATTTAATCACATCTCTGAAATCTTAAGAATACTTTATCCATAGATGTTTGAGGAAATATACAGTATAAATACGAATTATCTGCTTTTGCTTTGAAAATGAAAAACGGAAAAAGCTTTGTCCCCCGCTAGGAGAGATTAAAGAAAAATCCGTTTGCCGTTTCAAATAAATGAGCTTCTTGGAGGAGTAACGTGATAATATTTTTGCATGACTTAAAAGAATTAATATTTTATCATTTTGAAGTTTTCCAAAAAAATAGATAACATCATTGTCACTTTGCAGTTTAGAAGCACTGCACGACTTCTACTGTCGCAAAATATGCACTTGTTATCAGCGAAGTAAATAGATTTTGGCAAAATCGTAAAGTTAAGATAGCGTTGTTCTCTTGCGAAATAAACAGCGATAAAACACTTAGTCGTGATTCAGTTAATATCCGAATTGCAAAAGCTATTCGCACTTTTAGAATTTCATTGAGAAATTCTATAAAAATTTTTTATTAGATTCACGCAGAATAGTAAAGTAACCATAAGTTCTGCGCTTCAATACGGATGCTCTGGGACCGGGGTACTAGTTCGAGATTATAAGGTGTAGAGATGGGCAAATTCCGATATTACAGTATTACCCCTACCCTCTATCAGTGGCGTAGCGAGGGTAAGTGATGGATACCCTGGTAATAACATGATTTTTTCGCCCACCCCGTCATCATCAGTGACTTAGCATGTTTAAAAGGGGGATGTTTTTCTTCGCCCCCTCACAGTATGTGACTTTAAAAAGTGACATAAATGCATTAAAGTCTTGCGAACATGACCAGTGGCGTAGTGAGGGTTAGTGGCGCTTGGATCATAATATGATTTTTTCGCCCCCCCCGTCATCATCAGTGACTTAGCATGTTTAAACGGCGCCGGGGGAAATTTTTTTTCGCCCCTCATCGGTCACTTTAAAAAGTGACATAAATGCATTAAAGTTTTGCGGACATGACCAGTGGCGTAGTGAGGGTAAGTGGCGCTAGGATCATAATATGATTTTTTTACCTCAGTCGTCATCAGTGGCCTAGCGCAAATGATGCTCGGGGAATGGTTTATTTTCAAGCCCTCTCATCATTCTTTGTTTTAAAAATAATATAAACTCATTAACCATTTAACAGTTTTGCCCGAACACCGTTCGAGCACTGCAGAAGGGGACTTCCCAGATTTCCCGAACGTTGCTCGGGCAGGTCATTTTTCTAAGCGATGTACTGTTTTTCCCAGCTTTTTCACTTTCTTTACTTTGCAATGTTTCTAGTAAATGGCTGTAGCAGTCTAATTAATGTTGGAGTTTTTAGGTCAAATTTACATTAGGTAAACCATTTTTAGGTCCTTTCTCCTCCTGCAAAATTAAAAATAATCAAAAATTAATAAAATCAATAATTTTATCTGTTTTGACCGCTGATTTGAATTTATAAAATCAGTTTGAATACAAAATTGCTTATAAAAAATGTGCTTGCTTTTGAGCACAATATGGCAGAAAAAAGAAACCGTTAAGTGGTTAATGTTTTGACTCCATGGCGCCCCCAAAAGTTGGATGTTGTCACATTTATACCATACCCAGGGCCGGATTATGCCTTATCGGGGGTCCTTAGGCAATGCAAATTTCGCTCCAACTTTCAAAACCAGATATTTTTTATTCATTTTAGTTTAATCTCTATTATATTGACTTTAGTTTAATCTCTATATAAGTAACAAATATTATGACAAACTGAAATAACATAGCATTTAATAGAGGGTCATTTTCAAGGGAATTGGTTTCATCAACTAGCGTATAAAAAAATTTGAATTTTAAACAAAATGGTTAAAAAAAAATTATAAAACATTTTAATGCAGTTTAAATACACTACACAAAGTCTGCTAGAGTTTTTAACTTATGAGTCAGTCAACCAAATGCGAAAAAGTATGGACCACACTGATCGGTGCGTTATGAAATTTAAACGATTCTTGACTTTAATGTGAATAAGATCGAGTACATGGCCCTTGAAAATCAAATGAAAGCACAAAATTAGATTACCCTAAAAGTACCGCAAAACAACAACAACTCGGAACGAGCCCCCCCCTCCCCGCCCCAAAGTTTTGGGGCCCTTAGGCAACTGCTTATTTGATAATCTGGCCTTGACCGCACCCAATGGTGAGGGTCAACATATATATAGGTACTACAAATAATGGTACAATTTTCGAGGTGAAATCTTTTTGCGCAATTTTATACCTTGCGCAATTTTTTACCTGTGAAAGGTTACTTTTGCTGACGTAAATAAACGTTTACCTGAACTCTTTCGAAACCGGTTTTTTGTTTTAACCGGACTGACCTCAGTGACGGTTTTGGATAGCTTTCACTAAACTGGCGCCTTAAGAATTAAAAAATAGAACAACTAAAGACAAAATAAATTGCATGAATTGTTAATAGAACTATATAAAAGTTCAAACGACAATAACAATACCAAAGAATCAAAATTTAAAAAGTATGTCGTAGAAAACTGAAAATCATCAGATCCAATAGAATATCAAAGTAACAAAGCTCTAAAAACTAACTGACGGTACTTGTTAAATATTCGGCTCTAAATTAATAAAGCATTATTTGTGAAAATCTTGACAAAAATAATGTCTAAATAAGAGTTCTATAAGGTTTATTAACATTGAAATAAAGTTCCAACTTATGTGGGCCAGGAAGACCAAAATAAATTCTGCAAAGTTTTTAGAACGGATAAGTGAATAAAACACAGATCGAACTAGCTAATATTGTACCTTGTGAAGTTGAAAGCTATCTAACGGAGATTTGTCTCAAAAAAGATTTTCAGTGACATGCGACAGCAGTATATTTCAAGTAATTTTTCACAGAAATACAAAATTATATATTAATGGAATGATAGTACATCAAGAATATGATTTAATTAAGATATTAAGTTATGTGAAATCAGTTACGGTTTTTTATATTTAAAAAATATAAGAAAAAAAATTATGAAACCACTGAAGTAAATATAATTAAAAATAGGTTCTTTCTCTCTTGTAAACTACAGGCATATATATTTAATCATAAATATTTAGCACTGAAATTACTTAAATATTTATCATAAAAAAAAGAAGAAAAAACATCGGATAAATTCAAACAGTGGACAAATTAACCGTTTGCATTCTTAAGTCAGACTATAACTATCAATAAGTAAGGGAAAAAAGTCATGGTTTCAAAAAAATCGACGAATTAGTTTTCCCAATGGAACCTCTATCTAATCTAGCTTCAAACCACATAAAAGAGTAATATAATTCTCGCTTTGTCATTCAAAGGAAGTGCAGTCTCTTCAGTGAGAATATGCATTTCGAACGTTAATCATCAAGACACACAACTCATGGAAAAACAGTAACTTTGATTTTAAATGCAGGAAACTAAGAGATTCAAAACTTTTAAAATAAATGACTGCAGGTTATTATTTATCGTGAAATCCTACCAGACCATTCTGACAAAAAGTATCTTATAATGTGATCAATATATTTTTATATTGATCGCACTCTAAGCATCTACCGCAAAAATATACCGAATATATTTTTTTCCGAAGAACAATTCAATCCAGAGGTGTCAAACACAAATACTAGCCCGGCCAAATAAACAAGGTCTAAGTTTACATAGGCCTCAAAAAACAAACAAACAAAAAAAGCCCCAAGTTTATTTCAAAGATACAGTAAAAAAAAAAAAAAAAAAGAACAACGGTTAAGCTAATGTTTTCTTCTTGACACATGGCAACTCTTCTCTGCTAAAATCTTTCTTACTTCGGAGGATATCTTGGCCGCAGTGGTTACCTTCAAAACTGATGCAAAGAGAATATCAGCAACATCACTGGATCTCGATTACCTTGCTTGCATATGGTTAGATACTGATTCTATGCGTACGGAGAAAATAAAAGAAAACAAAGAAGTTTTTTTCTTCGAAACAGTATAGGTATTATTTTATTATCGACTCCTAAAATATTCGTTGTTAGTGGTGGAGGAATTTGTGCTTCGATGTAAGACAACTAGTAATTAATCATTGGCGAATGTTGTGGTTCGTTATTAATAATAATGCATAATTAGGAGTTAAAATTTAAGCCATACATTTTTTAGTAAAAATTTTATTACATACTACTAGGCCGCAAAAATAGTCATTGTGGGCACCGAATTTGACACCCTTGATTTAATAAAATGCTATACGGCTTTTTAAAGCTGTTACAAAAAGTCTTCTATCACCAATTTTGTACATAATTGATTTAATAAGCTTTCCGTCTAGCAAAAAAAAAAAAAAAACTTAGTCATGGTCAGTGCCAGTATGGTTTTCCTTTTATGATTTTGTTTTAGTCATTTCTACGGAGTCAATTCACGTGACGTGACGTGACAAACATTACTGCGCGCGTCATCTAGCATGTAGCTGTTGTGATGTCACGTCCTTTTCCCTCTTGCAAGATGCGCAATGGATTCCAGATTTAAATTGGCTTGATGCATTTGATGTGCATCATGTAAGCATGACTTGTTCCGCAGCATTACCGTTAAAAGCGGTCATACGACTTAGTACAATAGAACCACGGGAATCCGGACTAATTGGAGCTGAAATGAAAGCAAAAGAAGCATAATTCTAGAAGAAGAATTCTGGATTTGATTTGTTTGAAAATCACTATTTTACAACTATGATTTTATTTAAATTTCAAATTAAAATCTCACTCTTATTTTGAATACGAATAATAAATTTTGAAACTATCTGGTTTTATCATTGGTATTCTGGATCGTACAAGGAAGAATTGCAAAATAGTTTGACGTCACAACGGACTTCATACCTTATCAGTAACCTACATTCTTTATCTGCCGTTAATACTCTGCAGTTTAAAAATCGTGGAATCATCACATCAGTGGCATAATACTAAAAACTTGTATTATGAATGAGTACTGTCATAAGTCTAGTGACGTACGAGATTATTCCACAAATTTTATGAGGGAACAGTCTGGACCTTAATTTACAGAAATCCATTTTTTTTTTAAAATGCATTTTACTTAACCCTTAAAAGGCCGATTTTTTTAAAATTAATTTTAAAAAGTTTTTTGACTTTCATTTCTTGAATAAAACATGGGAAAATATTTTAAAAAAACCTATTTTGTTTTATGTATGGTTTACGGCTAAGAAAAAGTTTACCAACAGACAACACTGGGCTTTATTTCAGAGAAAAATTTCCTTGATAAAATTCTGTAATATTAAACACAGATGAATTTTAAGAACTAATAATACGGATAAGGAATTTCCTTCAACATTGTAGAATAAAATATGGCATTCTCAAATGTACAAACAGAGCAAAAAAGATGCAGCCTCAAAATGAAAAACATCAACTTTTTAATGTTTTTTTAACAGCATTCAGGCTGCCATCTATGCGTTGTAAATTGATTTAATACAATTTATTGGCATTAGAGCTTCAATCTTATTCTCAAAATTTTAGAAGACAAAATTGGGTATGCTGCTTAAAGGCAACACTGGGCTTTTACAGGTTAATTCGAAGTAGTGATATTCTGATATTAATATTAAAAATTTTAGTTCATTAGGCTTTAACGACACTGAGACTTTTATGGAGTGACAAGCATGGCAAGAAATTTGAAGTTCAAATATCAAATTTTGTGGAGAAAATATTTAAGTGAACTGGATAATTTTTGTAAACGAAATATTTATATTTATATAAAAAAAAAGAGAAAACCTCAAGGGAAAAAAAATGAAAGCATTTTTTTATTATTTTGCTGCGCAAAAAATTCAAGTCGCTATATTTTATTTTAAATAAAGCGAATATAGAATGTGAAATGTATTTAAAAACTTGAAGTACTTTACGTAAAAATAAGTTGCATTAAATGTTTGCATACTTCTTCATGAGGGCATTTTTTTCAACTCTACATCGACGGTTGTAATTCTCTAATATTCCTTCTATAAATAATCTCTAAATATCTAATATAATATAAAATATCTATAAATAATTCTCTTTGTGCAAGATTTCAATCATCGTATGCAACACCCGTTTATTTCATAATCACCCAATGGTCTAGCGAAAGTCAGCATTTTTATTAGCACTGAGAAGATTGCATTTAAAAACAAATTTTATAAAATTAAAAAAAAAAAGAGTTGGTTGATTTGCCTCCTTGTTATTTTATCTTTTCTACTTTATGAACATTTTAAAATAGAGAAACTTCAGGAATTAACCCTTATTTGCATGATTTTGTTCAAAAAATATTTTTAATTACTTTAGACATGTAGATTACTGGAAAAAAGACGAAAAAACAACAACTTAATTCTATTTCAAAATATTTATTTCGGCAAAAAAATGGATGGGAAAATGAACGTTTGATGGGAGAAAAAAATAATTTCGATAAATTTTGTAAAAATATGCCTTTAAGAGTTAATAGGAAAAGAAATCGTAAAACGCGTTTCAACTACTGCACCGTTGGAAATTTCAGAATAGAAAATTTCCGAGAAATATAAAACAAAAACTGCAGACGATTAAAAAAACGATCACATCGTTTCTTCATCCCTTACGGTTCTCTTTGATATTATTAAATTTAATTGCATACCCGGAAGAAATTCTTCATTCAATTTTTTTTTTTCTCCTCACTGTTCATCCGAGAAACAACATACGCATAAAAATTGACTCAACGTCGCTACTTCTGTCTTCCCATTCCAAATTATAGGAAAAGATAACTTATTTAAGTGAACGGATATGCTGCCGGTTCTGCATTCTAAAATTATTTTGCCGGGCTAAGTTAAGAATGCAACGGTACGATTGAGTTCCGCTCACAAATCACGTGAATTACACGATGCAAAGGTCATTTGTGTATCAATAACCACTTTCCTCTCCCGGTGACGACAGGCTGGATTACCCGTCATTCCTAGGATTGTTGCTCTTTCGTCACAGCTACGAATGCAACAAAACATGCTTCGAGTTCCGCCTTAAACCGGCCGGCGAGGCGCTCGCAGTAGATGAGGAAATCATGATCTGATCTAATTTTTTAATTTATTCTACTAACTTACCTTGTTTTAAAGCATTCTGAATAATCTACGATTACATCTTATATATCTTAATCTATATTACA
Source organism: Araneus ventricosus (assembly GCA_013235015.1). Lineage (NCBI taxonomy): Eukaryota > Metazoa > Arthropoda > Arachnida > Araneae > Araneidae > Araneus > Araneus ventricosus. The sequence continues at coordinate 892,995 of BGPR01000230.1, forward strand.
TCTTATAAATTTTCTCTAAAATAAATAAAAAATGAGATTCAAGACGCAGAATAAGATTTTATTTTTTCGTTTAATGGTCATTACTTACAAAAGCAAGTTTCAATGAATTAAAATACCGAAATATTTAAAAACGGAAACAAGAATTCGCAGACAATCCATCCTACTTGACTGTGAAAAACCTAACGTTGTTTCGCTAAAAATGACACATGCAAACACAGAATTTTTTTTTTAGATCGTTATTCAACCTCAGCTATACCTTAAAAAATCGGAACTTATATGAAGTTAAATTAATGTCCAGTTTTGAAGCTACACGAAGGCTATTTGGGGACGACCTCATAATTTTGAATCGTCGTGATAAGACGAGGATACCTGAGCCGGCACCCCATCTCCAAATCCCCCCACCATTCCGGCAAGAGGACGTTTGACCCTCGGTTGATTTAATGTGCACCAAGTCCGTATACACATCGAACTTTTCATGGATTTGGATCTAGATCCCACAAACCTCAGATACCAAAACCCAGATTCTGTCATGAGGTCACCAAGTATGAAGCTTTAAAAGGGTTAACTTGGAGTGTAATTTTTTAAGTAAAACTTTTTTTATGATGACAGGGTTAGTTATCTACGATATTAACTGACATTTCCATATAGTTGTTGGCGTTTGTTGTATAGACTGATTTTCTTAACCTCAAAAACTAAAATTTTCTTCCCACTTATTTCTCAGAAACATCATATATTAAAATCTATGTAAATGATTTGAATCATTATTACTAATTGTATGGGCCTGATTTTTGAAGCCTCAAAAATAAAAAAATTCTTTCTTTTTACTTTTTGTTTCATGTGATATATGGTATTTTTTGTAAACACATTAGTAAATCTATTAATATCAAAGTGAATGAAGTATTAATTTAGGAAAATTTCAAGGAAGGGGGAAAAAATCAGGTTAGCATGTCAGTTTAGTAAAATTAATGTTCCATTTTGAAGCTTAACAAGAGACCTCATCGTTTTGAACCTGCACCTCCCCTTTGAACTTTCACACCACACCAATGTGAGGATAACTGACCTATGACAGATTTAATCAGCCCCACATACACCGGGGATCTTTAGTGTTAATTGGGTTTCAAACTAATGATCTCCCACTCTTGAAGCTGAGATTTTGCCATCAGGCCTACCTTGAAAATATGACAGTAAGGACTGAGCCTAGTTTTCACTAGTTTCAAACCCCGAGATTAAAAGAGAAAAAAATCCTACAAAAGTAATTTTTGCAAAGTCATAAAATAGAATTGAAACATTACTTCATACTACAAACTATATGTTTGATACATTGCTGCCATAAAGAGCATAAAAAAGAATAAATTAAGTATCCATACACACATTGAAAAGATAAAAATGTCTTGCCCCCTATAAGTCTTAGTAACAGAAAACTTATATTATTAAAGATTTAATTTTTAACTTTTTAATTAAAAACTTTATTTAAATCCTTTTTCATTCAACTTGCAATATTTCAATCTATACTTATAAAAGGCAATGTTTGTGTGCGTGTGTCCGCGATATCCAAACGAATCTATTGCACTTACAGCCATGAAATTTGACACACAGGTAGTCGTAATGGTGACTGAATGCACCTTGAAACCGGAATTTAATCTAGAAACTTTTTTATTTAATATTTTGTGCTGCTTGGGGTGATTTTTCGCACTGACTTCTCAATAGCATGGCTTCGAATAATTGTATGAAAAACACAGTTACACCATCGGAAAGATCAAACGATTTCCATTATAATGAAGTTTATTTCCTAATGTAATTTACTGAATTTTGAGAAATTTTTGAAAAATAGTCACTTTTATGGTAATTTTTACTAAGGATTTCTTCAAATTCTTGCATCTGACATTCTAACATCTCTATAACTTTCATTTTTTTCCCAGCTTATAACTGGAATGTTTTTATTATTAAAAACAAGAACGGTTTAAATATCTTTTTTTAGTTTTTTTTAAAATTAATTTTTCCTGATCAGTTCAAACAGTTTTTTACCAGTTTCTCCGGATGATCCCAGAATGCATTGTTGCAATTTCATTGGCTGCTGATGTCATATGCTTTCATTCCCAGCATACATTTCTACAATCCTATTCCTTCCAGCAGGTGATGTCATTACATTCGTGTCATTGCCGAGAGGAAAAAGAAGAGTGCAAACTCAATAATATATACATTTCTGTTTTGATGGAAAATCAATAATGTATATATTTGTTTCGATTTTGTTTTCAAAACTTTTTCGTTTCATTGTGGGCACTTCCCCCCACCCATTTTGTTGAAGTCCTGATTCCACGGAAAACGCCGTGTGCGTACTGCTAGTAATATATATTTCCCTCACTATGGTAATAAAGTTTAATGTTATTTTGTGCAGAAATACATATTAAAATAAGACTTAAAAATCATGCAGTTTTAATATATTTGTTAGTTTACAATTCTACTATAAAGTGCTCTTACAATATTAAAATAAAAAAAAATTATAAATAAGTTTTGATTTTCATACAAAAACAATTATCTGAATTAAAAAAAAAAATGTCTTGAGTCTGGAGTTATTACTTTTTCAGATTTTCACAGCAGGTTTAGAACTTTGTTTTTTTAAACAAAAATAAGATAAGACATTAAAACATTGAAAGTAATATAAAAATTTATTAAATCAAACAACTCTTCGCTTGTATATACATATATACCCAAAAAATATTAAGTATTATTTATGATAAGAAAATAGCCAGCACATATAAGGTTCTTTTGAACAATATTAAATTATAATGTTCTAATTCAGAGGTTTCCAACCTGAGGTACGCATACCCCTAGGACCATTTGGGGGTATTTGAAATCAAAGTTTTGAAGGGCGAAAACAAGAAAACACACGAGATTAAAAAAGTTAAAGAATTTTGTTTGTAATTTTTAGCTATCCTTAGCATTTAAAACCAAATAATTACAATACTGGTTTCACTTGCTTTGGCATTGAACTAATACTATTGTAAAAATGAAATAAAATGTAAAATCAAAAATAAGTTCTTCAAATGATATAATTCGAGTAATTTCACTTTTAAGCTAACCCTAACAATTATTGAAAAGAACTTCTTTGCGTAGAGGAGTGGTCAGGCTTACAGGGGGTACGCAAAAATAAAAAAATAATCAAGGGGTACGAGAGAAAAAAGGTTGGGAAACCCTGTTCTAATTTAAAAATAACTTGAGTAATTCAAAATCACCAGAGGGTTAGAGCCTGAGATATACAGGTAAATAGTAGAAAATCAATCTTATCAGTAGTTTTGCTCAAAGTTCACAGAGAAAGTTTTGATTATAATACTAAGCTAAAAAGATAAGATAAAACTTTTAAAGTGCTTTAAGCAAGTTACATTGTCCTACACGACAATCTATCTACAGAACTTTCAAATTCTCTCCTATCTCTTTGGGCAACAGCAACAACAACAAAAAAAGCAATATTAACACCTAACTTCCAGAAATTTTGATACAGAAATTTATGCAAAACAATGCAATAACATAATAGTAATTTTATTTTTCTTACTTTGTAACTGTAATATAAGTAAGCAAATGTTAAAAAATAAATTTAAATTCTGGACATTAAAAAAAAAACTCATTTATTAAATTAAAGGGGGAAAAAACCCAGCTTTTTATTGCAAAGTAAGGCAACTTCATAAATAATCTCGACAGCAAAAGTAGTTAGCAAGTACATCTCATAACAGAGCAACTACTTCTTTCAGATATTACTGCTTTGTAATTACACCACATTTGAGATATTATAATCACATCGTGGAAAATCTAGAATGAAAATAAATATGCAAGAATTAAATAAAAACATAATACTGATTCAGAGAAAAAAAAATCTTAATATAAGAGAATTCCCTACTGTAAGATGTAAACCTGATTATTTAAATTACTCAGTAATAATAAAAGGCATGTGCAAAAAATGCAGAAATGCTCTATTAGACAATAATTAAGTTACTTTTTGTCATCAAATTGCACCAAATAAAAAATATTATTCCGTATACAAAAATTTTCCAAGTCAAAGTAGCACAAAGATAATATACAGAACTTTATGGCGCTAGGGAAATATTATTTATATTACAGGTTCCTTATGTAGTCCTTTACAGATGAAGTATATCAAAATCAGAAGGTCACAGGTACTCCCTCTCTAAATTTCAAACTTCTTTGACACGCATTATTACAATTTTACGTCTTCTTCTTCTTTTTTTACGTATTATTACAATTGCTACACAAGAGTAACAAAACAAAACTATTTTTTTAAATAATGCAATAAACAAATAAAAATGTATAAGTAATTCTCTTGAATAAAATATTTTTTTATTAGTGTAAAAGAGGATCATCGCATTGTAACCAGTTCTTCAGCTGAAGTAGGATGAATAGCAACGCATGCATCCAAATCCTTTTTGGTAGCTCCCATCTTTATTGCCACTGCAAACCCTTGCAGTATCTCATCACAGCTTGGACCTACCATATGAAGGCCTACAACCTGTAACCAAAAAAATAAATAAATAAATAAATAAAATATATATATAGATATAATTTATATAATTACTAGAAATAGCAGTGGCCCAACCACTCTACGTAATAGTTGCTCTGCAGCAGAAGGATTCAGTAGCTGCATCACAATATAATTTTAAAACAAAATAAAATTCTGAAATGTCAACAGTATTGCATTCAAGTCAGATAAATTCTGAAATGAATAATATCAAGCACATATACTATGTACAATGCATTTCATACAAACATGAGTGATTTTGGCAAATCTTTTAATATAGAGGGAAGATATATATACCTCCTCAACTTACAACCATCTGCACTTAAAACCACAAAAATAAATAAAATAAAATATAATCCCAAGGGTTGCATTTTTGTTTACAGTCGTTATATTGCCATCGTTCAGGCAAAAGTCACCAAGTCCACAAAAAGCATTTGATGGACTACTGCAGCCAATTAGAATTTGTAATTAATTATTTCATGATAGAAACCTGTTATCTAAACATCAGTAAATAAACCGTAGGAGTTAGAAATCTGTAGAATAATTTTTACTGTTTACCATAACAACTCTATATTAATTAAATTTAAATGGCCTACATCTCGAGAAATTATAGTTGTGGACTTGGTGACTTCTGCCTGAATGACAATGCTAATTGAATTTTTGTGTTTTATGCCTAATTTTTATAACTTGTTTGAGTGCAAATAGTATTGAAAAATATAAATTTGACTTATGATCTCCCAGTGGGAATATAATGGTTGAGGAGACACAGAACTATGATTTTTATAATTCAAATTTTTTTGTGAAAAATCAATAACAAAAAATTCTATAAGTAGATTCTTATTGAGAGATAAAACATACAATACATAATAAGGTGTAAAGTAACAAGAAAACAAATTATGACTGTATAAAATTGACAAATCTGATGTATCAGTTTGGTAGAGGAAAAGTATCATTAACATGGAATGCGATACAATAATTAAACAAATACTGAAACAGAAAGAAAATTAAAAGTATTGGACAAATGCATAAAATATTAACAGATTTTCGACACTATATTCTTATTATATTCATATTACTAAAAAGTGTTTCATTAAACTAATTGTGTGCAATCATCACAAACAAGAAATAATAATGAAGCAAGGAAACCACCCAATAGCAATAAAACTATTTTTTAAATTAAAAAGTGTAGTTATAGCTTTTAGCCTTACCTTTTCTTCAGCACCACAACAAATTATTTTCATATGGCACTTAATTTTTTCTTCGGTTATTGCATAATACATAGGTGTAAACACACTCGTGTAAAGCTTTATACTTTCCTTCCCATATTTCTTAATGGCCTCATCTGAAATTATGGAAAAAATAATAAATAACAAAAAAGATGCCACAAAATGCCATAATTATCCAAATCAAAGAAATAAGCAAACAGTATAATAATGCTCCTTCAATAAATAAGAAAACTACAAACATTTTTTTTTTCAGATTAGATCATCAACATAAATAGAAATTCAGTAGATAGGGTTCTTTCCTTGTTTTTGATCCATTAAGTAATCAACAATTTTCACCACAGAAACAATCTCATTTATGAATAAAATTTAAATTTAGAAAAGTAGGTTTGTTGCTACAAAACATAAAATGATTACTTTACTGGGATGTAATGAATATTTCTACAATATTTAGCCTTTTTAGCGAATAATCAGTCAAGCCAAATAAATTCAGGTTAATAATTTCTTTTAAAATGTGCTTTTAAATATATTTAACAAAGAATATTGAAGAATTACATTTCAGTTCATTTATTATCAAAAAAAATCACCTAACCATAACTCATTTTAAGTTGTCTAGTACATAAGTATATTTAATAATGTTACGTATCATTGATCATTGTTAAGCTAGAAATTATGATCCAAGAACAATAATTTTTCAGCATTTTCAGGAAGAAGTATATTCTGTTTAGTTTCCTATATATTATCAGCTTCAGAAAATAAATGATAGCTATATGCTTTGCTTGCAGGAGCTGAAAGATATTTTCTAGTTAAATTTGCAAATCTTGGAAATATTTCTGTACTTCCCCACACTACCACCACAACCAATTAAGTATTCTCACTCCATCCTAGCTATTAGAAGTTCATTACCAGAACCGGAATTTACTTCAAATAATTTTAATTAATCTACTGAATTTTCTTTTGTGTTTGTAATCATGATGTTTTGCAATGGCGTCTCTTTTATTTCTGCGAAGTCATCCCAAAATGAAGAGGGTTTCTCATTTCTTATTATTGGATTTAAGATATTTAAAATATTACAAAAATACATCAAGGCTCAAACATTTTTTTAAATACACAAACAATAAAAAAACAATTTTATTAATCTCAAATTTTTTAATTTAAAATTTCAGAAATATTTTATTTACAATAAAAAATGAAACTGTTTTAAAAAGCGGGTAATCAGCCGATAATATTCAGTATTCGACCAAATCACTACTTTAAAAATGCCCAAAATATTACATATTCATATTTAAATATAGCAAGTATGATTAAAATTTTCTAATACATACATTCTAATATTAAACATTTCTTTTACTAAAATTAAATGCTTTTATTTCTGTTTCGTTCAGGGTTTCAATATTGTCAATATTTTGAACTATAAAATAAAAGATGAGATATTTTCTTAGTTTGAGAGAGCTATCTTTTATTTCTTGAAAACACTTACAGATTACTTCCAAACCTTTCTGGTTTCGCATGTTCCTTCACATTAAGTAATCTAAAATCTTAAGAAATTATCAATGCAAGAAAACATTTTAAACATAGATGACAAGAAATAACCATGGAACTTCCCAAAAAAAAGCTTAAATAAGGAACTCGAATGCAACTTTGAATCCTGAATCGATTTTTCTACCTACTAACTAACAAATACAGTTAATGTTAAATTAACTTCATAGCATGTTTGTTTGATCCCCTGTCTCAAGACTAATATTACTTGCAAAATATTAGCAACACAATAATGATCAACATAGAGTAATTCAACTTTTTTAAAATAATAATCTCATTACTACGATTATCTAAAAAAAAAACTCCAAACACAACATGTTTTAACCCTGTGACTGCATAATTACTTTATATCACTATTTAGATACAATGATTGCAAACATGTTCAAATATCATTGAACCAAGTGAATTGTTATTTATATGCAAAGCTTTATTCATATAATATGATTCAATAATTTTGCAGTTCTTGGTGAACAGATGAGCTTGCAAAAATCGCAGGATGCAGCAGAAAATAAACTTGCTTCCTACCAGCAGAAATCACAGGATAAACAGTCAGAGGGTTAATATACATTCAAGATACTAAACCTCACACATGCTACAGCAATTACTCATATCTAAAATATTTGAACCATATTTGTTTTAAAGCTTTTCTAAAGAAAAAATACAATTTTGAAGCATGAAACTTTCTTTTTAAGAAAAATCGCCATTATTGTGTTTCATTTTCTGAATTGATGAGCTATATTCATTTTTATGCTATATGAGGACTATTAGGGATGAGCCACTTAATATTGAATTTATCACAATTCACTGACAAACTGAAACTGCAGTTGGAAAAATGATCAGTAAATTGATTGTAGTATGTTTAGTTTAATTTCAAATCACAGCTATCTGTATCCGATTCAAAATTAACACTAAAAAAGATAGGTAGGGGAGACTGGGAAGGTTTGACCCACCCCCTTTAATTTTTTAAAAAACTGATTTCAAAGATTAAATACCAGATGGCAACTCAATAATCATCAACTTGCACACCATACTAAAGTTTTAAGACATTTGCAGAAAAAACAGATAAACTATTGCCTGTTTCATGTTTCTTGCTTAGAAAAGTAAATTTTTGGTTTTTCATTTGTAAGAACCTGTGCTAATTATATGTTAAATTTATAAAAATATTTTGGTTCATAAAGCTACCTTAAATAATGCTCTGAAAGACTATCCACTTAAATAGAAATAATAGTAGTTATTATTATGTGCCTTTTTTGCATTTTCAATAAAATGGCTGCTAGGGGATGTTTGACCCATAGCAAGTATGAGAGTTTTGACCCAGGCCAAACCTCCCCATTTTATAATTTTAAAGGGCTAACATTTTTAATTTAAAGTTAAATCTTAGATATTTCTAACTTAATTTAAAATTAATTTAATTAATAATTTCTATGTTTGCAAGATTTATATATCAGTTAGAAAATTCTGTGCCTTAAATGCTCAAAGCATATAAAATTTTCATCAAAGCAATACTGTACCATTCATATATGCTGCTGTTTATTCTATTATATCTTGGATATTATTATTTGGATTGGATTATATTTTCAGGTAATTGTAGTAAAGTGTTTAAAAGTTTAAACAAAACTAAATTGCAGTTTTTATTTACAAGTTTACAATATTAATAAAGTTTTGTAAAATAATTAACATTTTGAGATTTTATTCTTTTGTGCTTGAAAGACTATTAACAATAGATTGCTTTGTTGTCGTCAAAGGAACGGCCTTTTGATCTGCTTCAACAACTTGCAAAAGGAATTGTTTATCATCATCATTTGTTAACAGTTTGTTAATGTCTTGAATTAGCTGAACTCCTCTCTCATCTGTATTGTTAACTACTCTTAATTCTTTTACCTTTTTTTCTGCCTATTTTATAGCTGCTATTTTCCTTCCATTCTTCTGGTGGTAATCTTAGAAAAGAGCCATTAATATTAAAACGAAGAAAAAGCTCAATGGTTTTTTCTGTTGCAAAATCTCCAAGACTAGCAATAGAATTTGATAAATTCCTTTTCAATAAATAAAACATAAACAGTAAATAACATTATAATGAGATTGTGACAGCAAAATAAATATGTTTCCAAAGAAATGTAATCTTTATAAGTGGATTTACAGAAATAAAGACATGAAATAAATTAAAACAAGATTAACATTGATCACATATGCAAGCAAATAAAAAATGCCATTATATGCGACAGAACATGAAAAATAATACTGATTTTAATATTTAGATCTATCATGGGTATTGAACTGCAATTCAATTTTAAACATATTCACTGAACAGCAAATTTTGAATTAAACACCATAACCTTACCATTAAAAATTAAATGAAATACCTTCAGTAAGTCCTATAGTTCCAACAGGAGGATGACTGAAAACAACAGATGGAATATTTGAGTACTCTAATAGAGCATTAGGATCATCACCAAACAGACGAACTGATAACTTTCTGCCAGCAGCTATGGCAACTATAGTGGAAAATCATAAATAAAATGTCAAAGAGTTGATAAGCTAACTATTCAGAATAACTGCATATTGAACATGTTCAATCTACCTGGAGTCAAAAGCCACTGCCCACAAACATCGCCCAAAGCATAAATGCCTTTTTGAGAAGTATTTTGATAAGCATCTACTTTAATGTGGCCTGTTTCATCTAATTCAACACCCTAAGGAGAGTAATTTAAAGGATAGGTAACTATTAGTACATAATCTCTTTTCAATTCATGCTATTCAAATATCAGTTACAGTACAGCACTGTTTATATATATTTCAAGGGATTGATGTAAAACTATATATAAATGGAAAGATGTACAATCGAAATTTTAATAAGCAATTTTGATTATTACAAATTCAATACTACTTCATTTAAATTCCTAATTTTTAAATTTTAGTGTATTACTATATACTAAAACTTAATATATAGTACATTACTATAAAGTATTGAAAACAATAATTAAATCTTAAAATTATATATTTATCATAAAAGTGAGAAAAAAATCATACCATTATTGCATATCTCGAGTACTGGTTATATATTTCATATTTTATACAAATTATGTACATTCAGGTAACCGTTTAGTAAAAAAAATCCCTATCTTAATTAAAATAATCTTTAATTAAAAATCTTAAAATGATAGGAATGGAGAAATAAAAACAGAAGTAGAAAACTTGCAAATTTGAGAAAGGGGAAAAACGACCTATAGCCAAAGCTTTGCCTCCTTTGTGTCGTATAGATGAAGTACTTTGTCATTATAATAGGTACAAATGAATCGGGAGTGTGATAAAACAACATATAAATGTAAACGTCATATAAATGAGAAACGTATAAACAGTGCTTTACTGTATATGTATTATAAATTATATTAATATATTCAGTGAATTGCAAAATGAAGTTGATCTAAGTAAGACTTGACATTAAGAATATTCTCAAATTGAAAATTTCTTTAAAGTAACTTAAAGTCCATATTACAAATGGTCATAAACATTTTGAAATCCTTCATTTAAATAAACAAGTAGAAAAAAAACATATAATCACATGATTATTCCATTAATCAAAAGTTAAAGTTGACAGCAAACTCATGAAGTGATGCTACACATATGGTTTTTTATTTTGTGTAATTTGATTTTACAATAAACTAGCAGTACGCGCACGGCGTTGCCCGTGGAATCAGGACTTTAACAAAATGAAAAAAAAAAAGAACCGCCCACAATGACATGAAAAAGTTTTGAAAACAAAATCAAAACAAAAGATACACATTTTTTGATTTTCCTGCTTATTTTTTTTTCACGCTACAGTACAGAGTACGTTAATCCAAAACAATATTACAAAATTGGAACGTGAAAATGATTATTATACAGCAAGCAAAATATAAATCAAATCCGAAAATAATAATCGAAGTAATTCATTCAGGTGAAGGTCATGACGTATCCTACGCGTCCGCCAATCAAAATTGGCATCAACGTTCCGAAGAAGTGCCGCTTTTGGAACTCGATCGAGAAAAATAACTCGCAACGGCCCAGAAAAAAATTAATTTTTAAAAAAGGATAAAAGATATTTTAACCATTCTTGTTTTAAATCCGACAGAACCGTTCTAGTTATAAGATAAAAAAAAATTGAAAATAATAGTGTTATTAGAAAGTCGGATGCAGCAAATTTAAAATCAAAACCAACATTTAGACGGCAAAACTGACTGATTTTTAAAAAATTCTCAAAATTCAGTAATTTACGATAGAAATTCAAAACTAACTTCATTAGAACGGAAATCGCGTGTTCTTTCCGATGATCTATCTATTTTTGTCGTACAATTATTCGAAACCATTCTATTGAGAAATTAGTGTGAAAAATCAACCAAAACAGCACAAAACATTAAATAAAAAAAATTCTAGATTAAAATTTAAAATTTCGGCTTCGAGGTGCATTCAGCCACCATTGCGACTACCTGTGTACCAAATTTCATGGCTGTAAGTGCGATAGATTCGTCTGGACATCGCAGACAAACACACACACACGCACGCACGCACACCTTTTATAAGTATAGATGAGAATAAAAAATGTCTTTTGATTAAAATAAAACTACAGTACAACGACAGAAATCTTAAAAACACAGAGGATAAAACCAATTATTCTAAACCTGAGAAATTCTTTAAGTTTGTCACTGTAAACATGATGGTACAGAAGAATTACAAAAATTTTGGCATTACTTCCATTTGTCAGATTTTTCAATAATTATTAAGCATTTAAATTTACTAAATTTATTGCAAGAACGTAATACAAGTTTTATTTTTCCTCAACCAAGTTTGTTACTGTTTGCTTGCAGATTGTTTTGTTTTGTAAAAATGTTTGCAGATATAATAGAAAAAACAGTGAACATATATAGATTAACATGTAAGCGCCCAGCGTCCTAATAACATTTCACTTCAGTGGCAAAACTGAATGCATTCCATTGCTTTGTTTATGAAGTCAATAGGTATTACCAAACTCCTAAACAGATTTCAACAGGCATACACTACCAGTTAGATCAGATTTTGAAATCAAAATGTCATCGTTTTGAAATTTTTTGATTTTTCCTTTCATTTATTTTTAAAGTAATGCAAGGAATTAGAAGGTGATTTTTATTTTTTTATATTTTACTATATTTTAAAAATCTTTGGTATTTATGCAAAATAAAAAGTTTTAAAAATAATTGTTTCTAATTTTTTAAAACTTTATTTTCTAAAAAAAAAATAAAGAAAAAAGAAAACACCAAAGAAATTTTTTCTCTGAATTTAATTTTACTTCACATTTGACTTAATCTTGGTATTTTAAACATAATGTAAAAGAAATTTATTAAAATATATGCTTTAAATTTATTTGGGCATTAATGGGCTAAAAAATAGATTCAATTAATTAGATTAATATTTCATGTTGGAGCTAAACAATGAGCTGTTGAAAAACATCTATATAGTAATCAATATATTTTCAAATAATAATTCCTTCAAAGCAAACTTTTTAATTGTCTTGAAAGAATACTTGTTTAAATCAAGGTATCATATTCTGAATTCTTTAACGTATACAAAATTCAATAATGTAAGATTTGAAATGAATGGATCACAGTTTTTGTACATTGACATGATAAAACTTGAAATAAGCAATTAGAAAAGTTATTTACTACTAGCTGTTACCCGCGACTTCGTGCGTGAAGAATTTGAATTATTAAATTTTTTAAATTCATAAATGTAAATGCTTCGTTACACGCTGAAAGGGGAAATTAAAAGTTTTGACGATTGATAATACATAATTTGATGACTAACAGGAGTGTATGCTTTTATAGTTAGGTAATTTGTTTATCTATGCTAACACACTTTTGCATACAACGTTTTTTGCACGGATATAAAGGTTTTATGGTCTGGACACACGTGAACACGCCACATATAGTTGCCCATGGGGAAAATATGGTTTTTCCAAATGTACGCCTGCACCTTTGAGTGTCCGGCCCTGAGCCTGCCAAATGCTAATTTTAAAGGGAATTTTTACCTTTTGAACTTGGATGGTAAATCCTTCGGTATTATCGGAATGCGTGAAATTAAAACACTCTCTCGTTTTTAAACACCATCACGACGTTTGGACCTAGGTGTGTAATTTGTAACCATGCGCATTCTCGGTACATTGAGGTTACGTATCAATAGTACTGGCACACCAACTTTTAATCTCAGCTTGTCGGAAGGTACCCCTGACAATTCTAAGGAGTCGAAGAATATGTTATCTGTTATATGAAGAAGTTGATGTTACTTGTTATTGCCCATTAGCGGATCTACAGGTAGATATTCTGTAATACCTCCCTCCATTTGTGACATATTTTTATTTTATTTATCTGACCTAAGCTTTCATTAATGAGTGCCGAAATTACCAATTCAAAAACCATTCTCTATTCCTCATATATTCTCCGTTACTGTAAATTACATCATTGTACTCAATGGTATCATCAGGCCCTTATAATCTGTGGAATATACCATCCATCATGCTATATGTCATCCACTTCTACCATTCGAAAGAATACATGAAACAAAATACTACATCTTCGCATATTTTCCTTTAGTTATAATTAACATTAGTTTCTAAATATTAATCTAAAAACTCTTGCAGCTATATCATATCTATCAACAGATTTCTGTTCCGGCGTCAATTTATTGACAGCTTCTTGAATAAAATCTGATATGGAAAAGATACAAATATAAATAACTAAAATTAAATAGACTGCAAACTCAAAAAATGAAAATCAAGCATCGAGTTGAGTAATTTCAGTTATTATTCCATAAATAAATTATTTGTTTATTTTCTCAGAAAGATCACATAATTGCGGCTTTCTTTACGATCACATGATGTTTGACACTAAAAATAAGTTATTGCACGTGTAGTTTGGCCGTGAAAGCGTAACAAACAGACAGACAGACACACTTCCTCATTTAATATATTATTAAGTATTTATTATTTGTTAGAAAACGCAGGTAAAACTGACAGGTGATATGAACTGCAGTGATTTTTTAATCTAATTAAATAAGTGTTTGAATTCTTTAGGAACCAATGAAAACATTGCTAAACGATACTTGAAAAAAAATGAACAGAAAAATAATGGCAAGGTAATTACAGTGTTGCCTAGCAACTCATCAGTATCAACTCTAGTATCATTAAATTTGATTTATTTTACAATCGTCTGCGTGTCAACTTTTTATTAAATTTTGAAAATTAATAAAAATTGAACAAAAAATGTCACAGATATAAAATTGATATAATTAAAAAGATAAAATTTTGAACTTTAAGATGGTATAAAAATAATTTTCGGGGGATAATTTGCTCCTAACTTACAGGGGAAAAACGGTTTCGGTTATTTTTTAATTAACTGACTGTTCAATTAACTTTTGCGCTTTAAAAAGATGACAGTAATCTTCCCCTTGTCTTAATTAATAAGTGTACAAAGTTTGGTTAAAATCAATGCAGTGGTTTAGGAGGAGATATGGAACATAGATACATACAAACGTACATACCCACAATGACTTTTATTTATATTAAGATAAAATAATAATAAAAAAAACTTACTGCCTTTTCTAAATTCAAAGATGTATTTGGACTCCTTCCAATTGCCCAAATAACAGTTTCGACATGAACTGGATCTTTTCCAGTGACAGAAACTTTTAAATTGTCATCAGTCCTTTTAACAGATTCAATCTAAGTGAAAGGAGAATCAAACAATAACTGTTATTAGAAGTAATTACAAAAGGCCATGTGCTTAGCAATGATTCCAAGTGAAAAAAAAAAAAACCTACTCTGGTGTGGCAAATTAATATAATTTTATTTCCTTTTAATAATATTGTTACAAAAATCGGCTGATGGGTGTAGGTGAATGCAGTCCAAGAAGCAGGATATATAAAATAAAAATAAATGACTATTTATTTGACGAATATTCAAGTAAAGCAAAACATAGCACAGATAATAAAATCAAGCAGCACTTTTATAGATTAATAACTCAAACAGGCAGCAGATCACTAATAAAAATCAGTCACAGCACTTTCAATAGCACTCAATGTCTCAGTTCACAAGCTGCAATGCTGGCCAAACTCCAACTGACTTCTCTTGGTTGAGAGCTTGTTTTTATATCTTTTCAACAGGAAATGATATCACATAGTAATCTCTAGAAGGTTCTTGATATTTCCCGCTCCTAGTAGATATAGTACTAGAATTCAAGATTTTTTTAGAAGATTCCTTTTGTCGCCAAGATTAGAATGTGAGGGAAACAACTTTACGACTTCATAACAATATATTTTATCATGCAATTTTCATATTAAATTATATGTACTCAAGTAATTTTAAAGATGCAAGTTCTACCCCACTGTATCAAGGGAAAAAAAAAAGACATACATCTCAATTGCAGTAACAGGGATAGTAGAGATTGATAAAAGACAGAGAGAGGGGGAAAATAGGAGGAATTATTTTATGACGCTTGATTGAGGTCTCTAAATATTGCTAATATCTTTTTGTAATGTTGGCATAAAATGTTTAGTATTTTTTAAATTAGTTCTATTCTTTTTGGAAATTTTTTGAATTACATCCATTTTTGTTTCTTTACAATTGTATAAACAATTGTTAAGTCTGAATCTTTGTCCTTCAAATCTGAAGCCTATTTATTTTGTCATAAAAGGCCATATATTTGGTCTTGTATTTCCTTCTATTAATTTTATTTTTAATTATTCACATTTATGTAGGGATATTACTAGTGCTTCTCAAAGTGGTGCTCTAGGGAGTATTGACTTCCTCACAGGGGTGACATGAGACATTATAAAATTTTAATTACATTTCAAAATCATTGACATAGTATAAAATTTTATTTACATTTCAAAATCATTGTCATAGTTAGTAGTATCAAGCATAGCTGTTGGTTTGTACAGGCTCTGCTAGATGTGGCATACTTTGAGTTTGTATATATGTGGATATGATTGTCTGTGACAACAGTCTGTTGATCTAGTAGTGGTTTGCTCAGTTTTTAGATAAAGTACAGTTTAATTTTATAACTTTTGAAAATAAAGTCACTTAACAAGCAACACCACCTACCTCAATTTTTTAAAATTTCAAAGAAGAAGAAAATACACAATTTTTTGCAACCAGTAATGCATATTTCTGAATTTTTTTAAACATTTGATATAAACATAAGATAGCATATTTCTACCAGAAGTGGGGGGAAAAAAATCAGAAAAAAATGAGTATTTTCTTCCTGTTTGAAATTTCAAAAAATTAAGATAGGTGCTGCTGTTTGTTAAGCAACAATATGTAGCAACCAACAGGCTCATCCATTTCATTGATTATTATACTAATTAAAATTTGTTCAATAAATTTTTATGCAACCTAAAATGTGTTTTGTTTATTCTTTACTAACCTATGCAAAAAAATATTGACTATTTTGCAAAAAGAACTAGTTACAGCCTTGGATAGGACACCTAGGAAAAATCTGAATTCAACAAGGATACATCATCTTCATAGAACTTTATTTTGTTTTCCCTCTTTGTTAAGAATTAATTAGCAAATTAGAATCAGTATTGCATTTCACTTAAAAGGAAATTTCCCTAATTTTTTCTGCGCTTTCCTGCTGCAACCAAGCTTATGTCCTTTTGCGTGTAATTTCAGCAGATAAAAGATGCTGTGATCATCAACATGCCTAATAAAATAGTTTTTAAATGTAACTTCAAGACTCAGTCTCCTTATTTTTATTATTTTGTAAATACATAAATAAAATTAACAGAAATTTATTGTAATAGTAGCTGCGTAGCCCAGCGTTGGATGGGTTATCTCGAATAATGTGTCATTCAATGGCGGAGAATAGAATTGAGATCACGTGAGCCCTCAAGGATCCATATTTTTTTATACACTTGCCTCAGTTTTTTTCAACAAATATTGTAACTTACTTTCCACAACAAAGGCAAATATTCTTTCAAATCTAGTTTTTTTATTACCTTACAACAGCAACGTTGTGAAATAAAACACCAAAAGACAAAAAAAAGCAAGAAAAAGATTTTTTTCCATGTTTGTAAATCAAAACACAGAAGCTTGCTAAAAAATAAAACCTTTTTTACAAACCAGCTGCTGTTACTGCAGTTCAAAAATATGAAGATAAATGAATAAAAAAAAATGCAAGAACAGTGGACATGAAAGTAATAATAGGGGAAAAAAATTGTCTCTGCACGATAAGATTAATCGATTTTGCCGTTTTTAATTAATATCTTTTTAACTAATTGCAATTTTGGAATGTAAAAGATCAAAATGAATTCCTTGGATTATTCCCCATCTTTTGGTACCTTAGGCTCGTTTCTGCATTCAGCGGTTCATGAGAAGATAGCCTTACTTAGATAGATACATTTGTTTACTCACATATTTTAATAGTGTAGATGTCACCAGAAAGGAAATTCTTTTACCTGAAAATTATCTTAACATTTGTTAAATTCTATCAGCATGACTTAGTAAAAAAACTATTCAGAAAATCAAATAACATTTTAAAAATAAATTCTTGAAAAATTTTTATAATCTGGTCTTACCCTGGAATTGCGAAGAAAGTGGACTCCTGAATTTTCAATTTCTTTGGTAACAGCATCACTGATTAAACTATCAAAAGTACGAAGGACCTAAAAAAAATATCAATGTAGAAACATTGCAAAATTTTTAGCCTTTCGAAAAAGGCACTGTAAAATACAACTTATAAATAAATCAGAGATACTGGAAGCATAGTTTTATCCAATGCCAACTCTTGGTGGATCCATTTCAGAACATAAGGATATGAATGATTCAAAAGTTTTTTTTAAAAAGGAAAGATAAAGGAACATAAGTGAGCAGTCCTTAGTATAAACATAATTTACTCATAGTTGTGAAGCATATTAATTATGTAATGCAGTCAGATATTCATGCAATGCTAAAAGCTGTCAGAAGCACCCAAATGTGATTTTATTTAATACATATAAGAACTCTAAAGTAAAAAAAATTGACGTATTACCAGATGCTTCTTTTTTCTCTTTTGAGTCATTGTTTCCTATGTTCTGAAAATGATTTCACAGTGATTTGGCATTTTTAAGACCACTGCCGTCCCCCCCCCCCCCTTTAGCTCTTTGAACAAAGATAATTTAAAATTCTAATCATGCTGTAAAATAAAGTATTAAGAATTATATATTTAAAAAAGTTTTTAATTATATTTTGTTTCTAAATGCTAGCCAGGGAAGAAATATGACAATGAACAAGAAAAATGTTTCATCGTTTTGTACAAAATTCTCAAATAAGCCATAATTCTGCTGTCAAAAAAACTTTATTTTTAAAATGTTTTGAGAATTTAAAGTTCAAATAACCAATGACACCATGCCACAACCGAGAAATCTGAGGATAATTAATAAAAATGTTGCATTAATTGATTTATCCATAAATGAAATTTTGGTGTTTAACAAATATAGCAGCTAGAAAATTATAATTGCTTTTATCTTAGTTTTAAGTAAATTGTAAAAAGAATTCATTATCAGATAGTATTTCTTTGAGAAAAAAAGCTGAACCATGCATAAAATATCACATGTATACAACTGCACTTTTTTTCTTAATCAATTTATATATTTTGTGGGCTTCTTTTCCCTATTATATGTGAAAAACCTTTTATATATAACCCAATTAACATAGAAAACTAAATAAATGAAATATTGTGTATTCGAATGGCTCTCAAATGGCAAGAAAGTTATGTACGGTATATTATAAGTATCTAATAGTAATTATATTAGTTTGTTATATTGCACTTTAATTAGCCTTATTTAAATTTGTATGATACACCTTATCATTTCAGAAGGTAAAATGATAATGACAGATAATATTAATACCAATTGCACAAAATGGCAGTTATAAATATATATATATTATGAATCACACAATTTCAGTAATCATACTTAAGAGTAATAAAATAGTGTATTATCTTTCACCTTTTCACGTCGAATAGCCAGATAAACATCTGATCCCAATGCTTTTAAAATACCACATAGTTCAACTGCAATATATCCAGCACCAGAAATTAAAACTGACCTAAAGATTTAATTTTATGAATTTTCAAATTTCAGAATTTAATTCTTAATATATGAAAAAGCATTATTTTTCTTATATTATCATTAAATATTTATGAAATTCCAAAACACTCTTAATAGTTTTCATCATATCATTTCTTAAAATGAAGGGGACTAATTAATTATATCAGCGGCAATAGTTTTATTTACATCAAAATATCTACAAAATCATTTATAATTTCAAAGGCACAGTAATGGAGAAAATCACTCTTTCCTGATTTTAAAGGTTAAGATTTCTACGTTAATTCAAATAATACTTACAGGAAACGTGAGAGCTAAAACAACTGGTTCATGGAATGATATGGATGTTTAACACATAGTTGCATCATTTTGATTTTTTTAAATATACATATACAGGGTGGCTACAGAAACTGTCAAAAAAAATAATTCCCTGACTTTTCCCTGATTAAACTTACATTATTTCCCTGATTTATGTCTACTAATTATATTAGTTTCCTGTCTTTCTCCCTACTCAGAATCACTGTATAAGTACAATATACATTATTAAAAACACTTTTACCAGCTTTTTACTATGAAAAATTATTTTTTTTATTAAATTTAATTTTTAAAAAATGGAACGAACATCCTAAAAAAATCTATTAAAACAGTACATTACATTTCTTATATGTAAAAAATACTGGAAATATTAACAAAATACTTTGCTTCTAAAACTGCATATGAATTCTAAGAAACATTAAAATTACTGTTTCCAACACAAGTTAAATTATATTAACAGTAAAGGTTATTATGATCTTTGCTCAAAACTTTAAAACAGTTCAATAACTAATTAGTGCTCTTTGCATGGGTACCAGAATAACATGTTGCAGCATAAATATAAAATAGTATAATTATGCGTACCTAATAATATATATATTGGCAAAGATTTAAACAAGAGAAACTGCCAAAATACTAGTTTAAATCTTTATTCTTTAACAAATCATAAAAAATTAATTGCTCTAATAAAAAATTTATGCTTTCATAAATGAATATAAGTTTTTTTTAAAATTTAATTTATTATTACAAATAATGCTAGACATAAGATACTAATTTATAGATAATAACTCAAGTGACAAAAAACTATTAATTTTCCCTGATTTTTAGATATTTTTAGGAATTTCCCCAACTTTTCCAGATTGATAAAATTCCCCGATATCCCGATTTTCCGGTTCTGTCGCCACCCTGATACAGAAACATACATGCCAACATTGGAAAGGTGGCTGTCCATAGCAGAAGGTCTATGAGGGTGGCAATCACGTGCACGCACACACATGGAAACAGGCTTGTGGTAAAATTTTGAATTTATGATCATTTATATATTTCATCATATTTTAAGTAATCAAAAATTTCTATGTTTAAGAAAAATATCTTATGTGAATAAATAACATAAGAAATATATATTACTATTATTAGAAGAATTAGAAATAATTATGACATTTTTCAAAAACATGAAATACAGGGAAAAAAAATTTAGATCATCATGTCATCGAGGAATACAACCAAAATGACTAGTGCAAGGAGGAAAAAAGAACATGTTTCCATAGAAATTTTAATCTTATCTGCAGTTTGCAGAAATGTTAAAAAGCTTAACTAACGGGCAAGCTCGGGAAACGCTGATTTCCAGATACCTGAAAAGTCCGGATAGTTGAGTGTGATGGGAAAATGGGGAGTAGCCTTTTTTTTAGATTTTTTTCCGCCAAATAATTTGTCTTTGTCATTTTGAAATGTGTATTAAATATAATCTTTAAAAATACTTCTGTATCTTCCATAACATTGTATTTACAAAACATATTATGAAGATTTTAATTTAACATTGATGATAAAAAAAAAAGTATGATCTGTAGCCGAATTTTTACTGTAAATATGTAGATTGTAAAAATATAAACATATAAAAATAGCCGATGAAACTGGAAAATATTCTGCTCAGCAAGCATAATAAAACTCTTTTAAGTGATCATAAACAAATTCTAGATTGAATATCAAAACTAATTATCTTTTAAAAAATCGCAAGGGTTATTGTGCACTATGCACATCTCCAATTCTCCCGCATGTGATATTACGTAATCGGAATCAACATCTGCCGGTATTTGGAGAGTAAATAAATAAAGGAAAAGAAAGAGTCTTACCAATGTGGAGTAACCCCCCATAAGCTTTTTTTTTTTTACCAATTTTGTCCCTTTACCTTTTATTATTTTTTTTTCGGTTCTCACTTTTGCTTTTGACCCCCCCCCCATAAAACAAGTCTGTGTATGTCACAGTACTATATATTGCTTTTTTCCCCCTTTTACGTCCCTCCGTGCAGATGTTGCATTCCACAAATAAATTGTCCGTGTGAATAAAATGACGCGGGCGCAAGCATGCTAAATTTTGGCGAGCGGATGTAAAATCTTTAGAAAAACTCATTTTCTAATTTTTCTTGTTAGTTGAGCTTTCCAGATACTTGAATGCAGGATAATCAAGAATTTACTGTACTTCTTTTAGAATAATATCAAGCACAAATTCTTCTAAAAAGAATTACAATTAATCCATATTAATTAGTTTTAATTACTTAAAAACAATAGTGTTTAGAAACATACTTGGGTATAGACTCGAGTTCAAAAAAGCCATCGCTTGTAATACCTAAGTCTGCACCTATGTAATAAATCATATTTTATTAATTTTAGTACAACAATTTAGAAAATAAATTTTTAAAACAATTTTTCTGGCAATGCAATAACATTTTTGAAAATCAAACAGTTAAAATGATACATTAATATAGTATTCAATGACAAAGGCAATTTTATTCTCTTTAAACAGTTGCAGACGAAAAAAAAATCATGTATGATGAAGAAGTAAAAATGTATGCATCTTAAAACTTCATTATGTAATGCTTTTAAAAATGATATCATTTAAAAAAATATATGTGAAACATAAGTATTTTTCATTTTTATTTTTTAAAGTTGACCACAGTTTACAAAAAAATATAAGATTATTTCAAAAACTGTTTTAAATCCTCTATACGATAAAACAAACTGATATGAAGGTTAATTAAAACTGTGACAAGAAATGTATTAATTAAAAAAAGATATCCTGATCTGAAGCAATTTAATCAGCTATCATGGGAGTAAAACAATAAATTATTAATACAGAAAGAGAACCATCAATAACCTGGAATGTCAGGTGTCAATGGACATCCTCCAGTTGCAATAACAACATGGTCAGCAGAGTATTCTTTTCCATTTACTTCAACTGCTGTACTTGAAACAAATTTTCCATATCCATTAATGAGTTCAACACCACTCTAAAATATAGTTAATGTTAACCCTTTAATTTCACTTTGAGCCATTTCAACTCCAAATTTTGAAATTTAAAGCAATAAATTTAAATGCCACACAAAGCATACCTTCTTCAAATTAGAAATGTATATATCGTTGAGTTTTTGGATATAGGCATCTCTTTTTAATTTAAAAGTCCTAAAGAAAGAAAGACACAAAGTTAGATTCGTTGTTTTTTGGAGGTTCTACAATATAAAAATATTTTTTATGTTCCATGACATTGAAAATTTTTAAATATATTTTATGCAGAGTTTCAGAAAATAACATGATGTAGTGATTAAAAATGAATTAAGTTTTAACTCAACTTTAAGAGAGGACAATTCACTTTTTTTTATTTTAAATAAAGGACAATTTATATAGCTGTAATTTTTATAAACCCACTCTGAAACTTAAAAGGAATTTGTAAAAGGAAAAAAAAAGAAAGAAAAAAGTGAAAGTAGTTTGTTTTATTAATAAGGAAAATTTTCATCATCAGAAACACAACAAAAAAGAAAGATCAGCTAATTTACTGCGACTTTTCAATTAAAATCAAATCAAAAGTTATTTCCTTCATGACAGGAGCTTTTTGTTAATGAAACTTATGATACATGTTTTACACTTTAATTAATGGAATTCAATAAACAGCAAAACTAGTGATTGTTTGAAAACTAAAAATAAATTAAATTTCATAAAAGTATCTGATTAGCCTGAATTCTATCATCATAGAGTTCCGAAAATTTTATTTAACTGAAGTAAATAGATGGGTTTTCCAAAATCTATCACTCATAATCACCTCAATTCTCAACCATTTTTTAAAAAATTCCACTGAATGTACAAAATTCACAAACCCTGGAAAAAGAAGTGCTATAAACCAGCAAAAATCTACCCTAAACTTTTTTGTACACTACCCCAAAAAGGGGGGGGCCCCCCCCCCCCCCCGCATGAATAAAAAAATTCGAACCTACTGTAACCCAGAATCCAATGGCTATCAGTAGGTTTTTAATTGTAGATTATAGTGATTGTAAAATATTTAGGTAAAGAATCAAATTCAAAGAGATGCATTCCGATTAAAACGCATCTATTACACACTGCTAGGTTCCACTCTTGTCGGCTCAAGGACAAAGTGATGTAATTCGTTCAATAGCTTCCGTGTGCACAGAGATTGCTACCAGTACACATGCACAATCGGATTAGAAAAATTAATTATGCAATTTGAATGCCCTTTTTTTTAACTGATTGACACAAAAATTGGACAAAAATCTACAATTAAGGTAAGAAGACCACTTACCAAATTTCATTCATCTAACTAATTTTGTTAAGAAGTTATTGCGATTAAAAATATGCGATTATACAGACAATCAACCCTTCGACGGATTTGGTCCAAAATTTGATACGGACTTGCATGCCTGATGATAAAACTGTGTACAAAATTTTACCCATCTAGCTATTCAAGTTTTTGAGTTATAGTGTTCACATGAACGCGGACAGACAGACTTCTCATAAGCGGATTTTGTCCAAAATTTGATAGAAACCTACAAATTATGATCACATTCCAAATTCCATCCCTGTATCTCTAATAGTTTTTGAATTGTCGTGTTCACAGACATACATAATTCCAAAATTGTGTTTTTCGGATTCAGGGAGGTCTAAAACGTGGAGATTCATCAAAATCTCGAGTCTGAATTTTTTGACGAATACAATACTTTCTCTTTGTATACTTCGTATATGAGAAAGTAAAAACACTTCTGTGTTATACACTTTTCAGCACAAGTGCAAATTTCCTTCCAATGTGAAACTAGGGCACATGATTTGAATTTCATGAAAAAACAAGTATATAATTTGTTCTGAAATGCAAACAGGTAATGAGTAACAAATGAAAATTCAGCACTTTTATGAAGCTATATTCCTCACTTAAGACTGGTAAGAGCTGTTATTTTAATAATAATCAACACTATGAGGTATGGTATGAGGCTATATTCCTTACGAGATTATACTGGCATATACATGTCAAACAATTGGATTATATACTGAATATCATGGAGAAAACTATGTGAAAGTATTTAAAAATTTGAGTAAAAGAAATATTTTTTTTAGTCAAATTTTTCTGTGTTAAACTTTTAATGTTATAAGAAATTATAATCAGATCAAGATATAACAGACAATGCAAAGTTCATTTTTTTTCTCCTGATGAAATATTTAAGAGGAGCTAAATGCACAGTTTTTTAAAATTAATTTTAAATGTATTACCTGAAGTCAACAGATTTTAATTCAACAGAAAATCCATAATCTGACATGTGTTTCAAACATTCTGCTTGATAAGCACAATTAAAGCTAATTTTCTTTGGAACGCACCCTACATTTACCTGAAAAATAAATGAATAATACAAATAAAATACTTTTTGTAAATTTCAATGACAGTATCAAGAGATTTCACAGTGAAAGTTACTTGCTATCATTCTCTCAGTTCCATTTAACAAATTTTTGGCACACAGAACTTAACAGCAAGTTTAAGTATTAATTTCATCAAAGATCTGCCATAAAAGTGGGCATGGAGCATAATAAATTTGATTTTTTGTTATAAGTCTTCAAACTAGTGTGACAGTGAAGTCTGGCAAATGGCAGGAAGCTTCTCAGGAATTATCCTCATTATCTGATTAGGGTTCAGTTTAGTTACATTAAGGCCCCATTTTAAAGCTACACAATGGCTATTGGAGAAAGATCTCATAATTTTCAAACATGGTCAGATGACATCTGAAAATGCACTTCACTCTCCAAATTTTCACATCATACCAGTGGGAGGACATTCGAAATCAAATTTAACATACACCAGGCCTGTAAACACAGTGAATAGTCGGTGGAGCTGCATATCGAACCAATCAACTCCTAATCTTGAAAATGGGATCACTCGATGAGAGTGATTCATTAGAACAAGCATACTAAACTTGTAAATTGCAAGCTACATACAACCTATTTAATAAATATAACAGTACATAATTATTATAATTAGGCATATTTAGTAACACTAAATATGCCTTAACCTTTTAATTTTTTTTTAATTTCACATAATTATTATTCAAGATAATTACATAGTTACATCCCATCAAAACACACCAAACATTTTATGCTTTAAATGTCAAATTGGACCACAGATTGTGCACTTTAAACTATTGGAAAACAAATTTTAATTGTTTTTCTTGAAAGACATACAATCTAGATGCATAAACAAATGGAAATGAAAATAACCATGATCTACTGTAATTCCAGTTGGAAGGCAAAAATTTCCTAAATTTTGTAAATCACATACATGAGCGTTTATAATATAACACTTTTACAGAACAAATCTGTTATTACTAATATAATAGCCCAGATCTGTCTCTCAGTAACGCTCTAATGTCACCAACAATAAAACTCGCACCATAGCACTGCGAGACGTTAAACAGCATTATTCCATTGTTAGAGCACTTAAATTTCAGTACTTTTAAATTTAAAAAAAGTAATTGTCATTCTAATTTCAAATTTAATAGCTCTAAAATAGTGAAATAAAATTTGCTATCGATTGATATAAAATTTATCTCGCTATGATCAATAGTTTGCGAGAAATTTTAAATTATATTAATCATATATTTCAAATTAATTTCCGATTTTTTAATAGAAAGTAGTAAATTTACGTCAGTAGTATATCATGCACGTGATATAGTTTGGAAGCCACGATGCATCTGATTATTTATTGTAACAGTGATGATATAATTTGATAATATTTTTTGAAAATATTTGACAAGCAGAGAAGTGCTTTATTTTGATTAGAATTCGAAAAAGAATTCCTTTGCAATTTTAACTTCTGACTTAAGTTTGACAAGCTGAGAATTTCATGGTTATTGAATTATAATAAAATTTTCAAACAACGAAAAATACTTCACACAGAATGTTGTTTACCAAGAGATTTTTTGAATAAAGAAATATGTAGAGAAAAAAAAATATTTTCCGTCATAAAACATATGTTTATTTTATTTGTTTTCAATCAATGTTAAACATTTCTCTCGCATATAGGGTAGATGCTCCAGTTTTGGCCACATTGGATCTGTTTTTTCAATAATTAACCACTAATTTCAAATTAACTAATAAGAAGCATTCCAATACTTTAAACAATCCTTATTTTACTATTTTCAATCTGATTAGTTCATTTTTCTCAAACATGTGACTTGTAAAAAAAATTAAATGCATGATCATGTATTGTATACTCACAACTGTTAAGGTTTTTGTTAAGGAACAAGTATTTGCAGTTTTTCATCATGAAGCTCTCAGAATTAAATGATTAATCTAAAACTGATTAACCTTAGGGTTTATGAGGTAAGCTTTCTTTTTATTCTGATTTCATATCAAAATTAATTATTTTTAAGATTAAATAGGTGGTGGCCAAAATTGGTACTTTAAATCTACTATATGTGCCAGTTTTGGCCATGCAGGTGGCCAAAAGTGGAACACTATATGTTCCAGTTTTAGCCACATAACTTCATTATTGTGTTTTTAGCCATTACATAAATTTAAGAATATCTGGATGAAATAAAATAAACTAATTTAGTTTTGTTTCTAAAATAAAAGCAACTATAACTTAATTTTATTTCAAAAATAAAAGCAACCAATTTAGTTTTGTTTCTAAAATGAAAAGTATCTGATATAGCTTTGTTTCTGAACTAAAAGTAACTGATTTAGTTTTTTTTCTAAAATAAAAGTAACCGATTTAGTTTTATTTGTTTTCATTTTACATAGTAATGGCTCCAATTAAAAATAAGAAGGAAAGGAGCATTTCCATAAACAAATTTTGTTACTCACCATCTTAAGTTGTTAACGCAGTTAAGGCCATTCAAAATGGAATGTCAAAAACATCTCCATTTTGAATGTTTACCTCACATTTATGTTAGAAAATTTCAACTTGAGGAACCTGAATCGAGTGATGAATATTTTTTTATATGTATGGATTGCTCTAATTTAAAAAATGATTCTGATTAATGTTGCAATTAAAAATTATAAAAATACATATTTGTGGATGTTGTTAGTGAGTATAATAATGCAAATTCTTGATTTGTAAAATTTTTTAAAAAATCTATGCTTTTGGAATGTAAGTTTATTCCTCTCCCTATTTCTTGTTTCCTATTTTATCAAAAAAAATTATGCGAGTATATACAGATTGTATTTTATCAACCAAATTAATTTATAGTTTGTATTTTATCAACCAAATTAAATTATTGTTTTCTGCATTCCTGTTTCTTTTTTAAAAAACTGAAATCTGCAGCTAAAATCATCTTAGGTAAATTTTATTACATATCTTTATAAATTCATGGCAAGAATCACATTTAAAATAACAGAAAATAATGCACTAAAATATATATTGCATAAAAATGATTTATTTTTGCTTAAAATTCATTAAAATGTCTGTTAAAAATATAATATTAATGTGGCCAAAACTGGTGCAGATGGGGTTAATTTATTTTAAAATTCATAACTCTAAATCTAAAATATTCTTCAGAAAAATTTTATAGCTAACAGAAAGCCAATAAAATTTGCTAGAGAATAGTATGATTTAATATGCTTTAAACAGTCATCCACTGTGAAATTTCCATTTCAAATTTTCTCTTAAGGTGGCCAAAACTGGAGCATCTACCCTACATCTATTTAAACACGTCAAATTTGACGGGAAATCTCTCGAATGAAGAAGGAATTTACACCCGTCACACAGTGGTCCAGTTTCGGTTTGTAGCGCGACAAAAATCGAAATTTCGAGGTCGGCAAATGGGTTTATTTTCTTTGAGGGTAGGTAGAGAAACGTTTGGAACCCTGAAAGCCATAATTTTTTTTGTATAAACATGTAGTCTTAGGAGGTTTTACGGAGGTTAAAGCTGGAAGAATGTCTTTAGAACATTTGAGTCGCGTTTCAGTGAGCCCTCGGATTCCGTTCTGTAAAGTCCTACATTGCTCTTTATCTGTCTAATTTTAGATTTTTCATGATGTCCGATTCCAGGGCAAGTAAACGATATCGTTTTTAACACATAATTTTAACATTTTCCATAATTTTTATACTATATTTTAAAAGCCCCCTTTTTCCACTAAATTTTCAAATTTAAAGTGAATTTAAAAAATTTGCACAACTTTGCACACCTTGAGACTACCTTAAATGATTTCTGCACTCTATCTTCTACAAAATGTCTAAAAATTAGCCCCAATAAACCCCGACTTTTTCATTTATTTTATTTTTTAATGTCATGCATGTCAGTGAAGAATTTTCACTTTTTCCTTCAATGACGCAAAAATAAATATCTGGGTATTTACAAACCTGTTGAAAGACTAAATTAATTTGTTCTAGCCTAGATGTTAATTAATAAAAATTCAAACGACATTAATTCGAACATTTTATTAAAAAATTATCGAATTTAAGGGGGCGAATACTGAATCTAAAATACATTTTAACTTTTTAAGAAATAAACGCTGAATGGTTTCAAAAGTATTTTAAATCGATTTCAATATTTATTTCTGATTTAGTAGTTGACATAAACTCCCCGAAAACGCGAAAATTTTGGAATAGTTCAGAACGCGATTTGAAATTTTAAAGACAGTTGGTTTGCTTCAATGACAAACTCTCAAATGCTGTCTTCAGCTACAGCTAAAAGGACGATAAAGTTAGGAAAATTTACCACAAATAGTTTTTAATAAACAACAAATAATATAAAACATAATTCACATGATAAAAAGCGTTATCCTTATCTATTACGCTTAAAAGTTAGTTATTAAAATGTTTTGGAATATTTTCTGAATTTTCATATTATTTTTGTGAAAACTGCGGCAATTTTACTCTTGAAAGTAATTTTTTAAAAGATTTAATGGTATTTTTATAACATTTATATTATATTAACGAAATTGTTTCACTCTCTAATCATTTTGAAAGGCATTTTAATTTATCGCACAATCATTTATTAGATATATTTTAACATTGCAAATATTTGGAATGTTAAAAATAAAAAAAAATACCTACTAGACTTTACTAAAATTTCACAAATCTTATTTTTAAGCTATTTACTTCATTTGGTAAAATTTATCAGATATTTTTTAAGTCTTATACAACTAATTATTAACTTTTCCGCAGATTACAACAGTTCCCTCCATAGAGAACAATGGGAACGAATTAAATAAATTAATACAAATCAAGAAATATCAACCGATTGTTATGAAATTTCATGGGATACAACTGAAGCCCGTTTCCTTTAAACTGCGCAAATTTCAAGTCTCTGCTGTTTTTAGTTTCGTCGCTATGATTTTTGTCTCGCTAGAAAACGAAACTGGACCACTGTGCGTCATACCATGACAGGTGATTTTCTAGTAGTTCAATAGTACTTCACACATATTTTTGGCATGAATACTTACGCACGTTCCCCCAATGACACCGCTTTCGACGAGTGCAACTTTAGCACCTAGTTCAGCGGCTTTACGAGCGCAAGCAATTCCGCCGGATCCACCACCAATAACTAAAAGATTGAATTTTGCTAATTTAGACATATCTTTGAGAAGTCGATTTGTCAGAAACATCCGGAATCTTCAGAAGGAAGAGGGGGGGGGGGAATTACCACGTATTATTTCAATGGGCCGAGAGTAAAACACGAAATACTCTCGTCAGGAAAATATTACAGGGAAAAGCTATTAATAAAGCATGTGTTTCTTGGAACAAAAATTATAGATTGTATTTCCAAAAAATATCACCAATAAAAAAAATTCAGGGATGATGATGATGATGAAGCTGTTTGAGATGTATGCTCGCTCTTTGGCTGCTTTATCTCAAATTATCCAAAGTAAATTCAGGGAATATCTTACATACAAATTGCCCGCAAAAATTAAGTTCGTAAATAAACAAACATCACTTCGTTTCATTTCATTTCATTTCTCTATGGCAAGTGAATCAGTTATTAAAAGATTAAAGTTAATATTAGTTTTTTTAGTAGTTTTATGTTTTGTTCATTTACATTAAAATGCGGTAACTACGTAATTCCGGTGTAATGCTAATTCAATGAAATCATCAAAGCGGAAGTCTAAATTCTAATATAAATAAACAAAACGGAATAGTTGGTATTTGTGGTCTCGCGTTCTAGGGAACGTTTCGTGGCGCCAAATTCCGGGTGACGCCAAATCTGGAACGTAAAGGGGAGAAAAAAATGGTTTGATTGACATGAGAGCTCCGGCGAAAGCGACAAAAAATTTTCTTTCATTTTGGCGCCCTCTTCAGTTTTTCGTAAAGGCGCGCGGCTCAAACCTCTAGACCCTAGAGAGATCTCAAAATCTGTTCCACAAACGTCAGGCCATAAAATTTCACAGGTCCGACTGTACCCACGGGCAACCCGATCCTAGGGGATCGGGTTGACCATCGGTGCGGTCGACTGTGCCGCGTACTCAATCCGCTTTAAAACGGGCCCTCCCTGCTCTAATTTCCCTAGAATGACTTCCTCCCACACTCTCCCTTCTTCGTGATTTTTCCTTTGGTTCGAGAGGTTCGTTCTCCCTAACCGGCTATTGTATTTCAGTTTTATGGCATAGTGGGCCGAAAAATATTAAACCGGATAAAAATGCAACTTTCCCCCTGGTCTACACCATTTCTCATCGGATTCTTATTTTGACGAAGTGTTTTAGCACAACCCAGATAGCACGTAAGTTTGCAGCAAGTTTGATTTTGACTTGATATTACCTTGTCATAGCAAATTTGACGCATCAAACTTAAAGCGAACTTGTAGTAAATTCACCGTGACAACTTTCGTCACATTCCTTGCATTGCAAGCTTGCTGCAAGTTCACCGTGACAAATAGCGCCACCTCCTTTGCAATGCAAATTTGCAAAACAAGCTTGATGCAAAGATAGCACAAAGAGATAATTATCTTTGTCTCTGTTTAAAAAAAACATCCGATTTTTAATAGCATCTCCCCAGATAGAAATTTTAGTTTGCAGCAAGCTTGCCACAAATTTGTCATGACAAGAGAGCAAGTTTGCGACAAATTTGTCGTGACAAGAGTGCAAGCTTGCAGTAAGCTTGCAGCAAGTTAACGAAAGCTCCGAAGTCACCATGAAACGAACTTGCAGCAAGTTTGCCGTGTCAAACTCATTGCAAATTATAGCAAAAACAGAACACGAACACAACCCGGGATAGAACTCGCGACCTCCCGGTTCCGAAGTAGGGATGACGAATATTTGACGAACTGTTATTTTCTACGTAATATCAAAAAATCACAAATACCAGTGATGAATACTACTGTCAAAAAGGTGTGATTTAATCATTTGTAATTAAAAGTAAAATGTTTTTATTTTTTTATTTGATTTTTTAATAAACTTTTCAAAGTTTTAGTTTATAGTTCTATATACTGACAATAGATGGCGCCATGAAAAGTTGCAGTTCTCTAGAACGTGAAACCACAAATACCAACTATTTCTTCCCTCGTATTACGTTTCTCTGTGATTCACATTTTTCTCCCCCAATCACTTTTTCCCCCAATAGCAGTTTCTACTGCTATTGGTCTTGTACGAGTGTCTTTCGGTGAATCATCCCTCTTGTTGTGATATGCGTTTTCGAATGATTGCATCACTTTTGTAATACATGTGACTGAAGACTTATCTATCGGATCGGAGATGACGCAGAAGATCGCCTACACAGCTGATCGGAGTAATGGGTAGATTTCAGTTGAATCTGTTGTTACTCGTGTTTTGATAATTTGAAATTATTTCTAGGAAGTTCGCCAGAGCAATTAGGATTATGATAAACGGTTGTACTTCTTTCCAACAATTGTTTTCATGTGTAGTTGGGTACTTAATTTCATTCTCTTAATTTTTTTTAGATTGGACACAGGTGTAATCTGAATATAAATTCATTCTAATATGGAGATGCATGAGAATAATCCCTAATAATTTATGATATTTCTGAAAAAGATCAGATTGAAAATATATTATAAAAACTATATTATGCTGAATTGTGTATAGTTTCTCCATTATCTTATTATTAGCACTAAAAATTGTTGTTTTTGTGTATGTTTTTTTTAAATTAATAAATGCATTATTGAATCTCAAATACAGGTTAACTTACTCTTTCATGCAGGCTTATTTTTCCCGATTGCTTAAACTTTTACTAATAAACTTTATTTTAAACTTTTCGTAAAAATTAGAAAGAAATCTTATTTTTTCAGTTTAAAAGTTATTAATAAATGTTATTCAAAAAGCTGCCTAGGGCAACTGCACTAAACAAATATAAGTTGTTAATATAAAGTTGTATCAAAATAATTGAAATAGAATCACACTTTTTCATGAATGCAATTTTTAATGGTAAATTTCTTAACTAAATTATCATTTTCATTAGTAAGGATCTAATCTAATCTAATCTCTAAGTAATCTTTATCCATTATAAATTTAGGGTAAATTATTTTGCAAAAATCCTGTAATAAATAATATACATATGAAAACATTTGTTAGAAAATAATCATTATATATAAATTATTTCTCCCCCCCAAGAATACAAAAACAGACGAGTCTTCATTTAAGTACTTAATCATTTTTAAGTACAGAAGTAAATAATTTCAAGAAATGTAACCATATACCATAATCCTAATTGCTCTGCCAAACTATTTAGTTAAATACTTTTAGAAGCAAACTACTTAGAAGTAATTTCAAATCGTAATCAAAATATGGCATGATGAACAGCAGATGATAGTATTTAATACTATAATATTTAATAAAATAATATAAACAGATATCCATTTATTGAACATTTTTTCAGTTAAAAGTTGCCCGAGTCAACTGCATTAAACAAATAAAAAGTTGTAAGTAAACTGAAATAGAATTACACTTTACATGAATGCCAATTTTTAAATGGTAAATTTCTTAAGGAAATTATCATTTTCATTAGTAAGGATATTAAGCTTTATCCATGATCAATTAAGGTAAATTATTTTGCATAAATCCTATAATAAATAATATGCCCAACTACATATGAAAACATTTGTTAAAAAATAATCATTACAGATAAATTATTTCTTCCCCTTGAAGAATAGAAAAACAGATGAGTCTTCAATTAAGTACCTAATCATTAATAAATTACAGAAGTAAATAATTTCAAAAAATATAACCATATATCATCTATATATTAATACATGAAGAAAAAACTTTGTACCCCCTTTTTAAGCACATTGCGAGTACGGAGGAGTGCGAGATTTGTCATAGTTAAAGTTCATATGGAGAAGGAGTGCAGAAAGATAAAATTTATGTATAATATGTGTTACAAATACATTAAATTCAATAAAATAAAACATTCACTGTTTACGTTCACACACTATAAGAAATTAGCGGAGTGAATGATTTGTAATTGATTTAATCCCCCTGCAGTGAAATCCACTCCAAGAGGGAGTTTATTTAGATTATTTATAAAAAAAACTCTTCAGAGTGAAATACAAAATGCGGATGATTTAAATCTGTCAATGTCAAACACATATTAGTCCAAACAGTTGCACAGAGTAGAGATTATCACTAAAGAATTTATATATAATATGTATTACAAATACATTAAACTAAATGAAATAAAACATGCATTGTTTATTTTGTACATACATTGTATAAACATTGTATATTTTGTCAAATAGATATCAATATATAGATTGCTCAATATACATCTGTTGTGAAAAGAAAATTGTGTAGCAGCAATAGAATAAAATTCAAAATTCATACGTAATAGAAAAAATTCAAAAAAATTATATGCAATGATTATAGAGGTATACTTTTTGACAAAAGAACCTCAATAACGTTCAAACTTAAAAATTTAATGAATAGCGGTCAAATTTCGACCGCTGGTCGACCTCTAGTAATCATTATTGCTCTGGCAAATTATTTAGTTTATTTTCAGAAGTAAACTATTTAGAAGTAATTTCAAATCATAATCAAAACATGACACGATGAGCAACAGTTGTACAGATGGTAGTATTTAATAAAATAATATAAACATATATTCATGTATTGAACCTTTTTCCTAATTTTTGCAGTTAAAAGTTTCAAAAGTTTTTTTTAGTTAAAGTAAAAAAAGGCAACTGAAGTAAACAAATATAAAGTTGTATAAAAATAACTGAAATAGAATTACACTTTACATGAATGCCAATTTTTTAATGGTAAATTTCTTAAGGAAATTATCATTTTCATTAGTAAGGATATTAAGCTTTATCCATGATCAATTTAAGGTCAATCATTTTGCATAAATCCTATAATAAATAATATGTCCAACTACATATGAAAACTTTTGTTGGAAAATAATCATTACAGATAAATTATCTCCTCCCCCCAGGAATAGAAAAACAGATGAGTCTTCATTTAAGTGCTTAATCATTTTTAAATACAGAAATAAATATTTTCAAGTAGTATAACCATATATTACAATCCTAATTGCTCTGGCAAACTATTTATTTAACTACTTTTAGAAGCAAACTGTTTAGAGGTAATTTCAAATCTTTATCAAAACATGACATGATGAACAACAGATGGTATTATTAAATATTATATTTAATAAAATAATATTAACAGATATTTATTTATTGAACATTTTCTCAGTGTAAAAGTTAATAATAAATATTATTCAAAAAGTTGTCTGAGGCAACTGCACTAAACAAACATAAAGTTGAATCAGAGTAACCGAAATAGAATTATACTTTTAAGTGAATGCCATTTTTAATTGTAGATTTACATTTTCATTAGTAAGGATATTTAGCTTTATTAATTCAGGGTCAATTTTTTTTTATAAATACTATATGGAAATCCACTGTGAAAACTTATGTCAATTTAGAAACTGAAATTTAAAAAAAAATGCAGGTTTGCTTTAGTTTTTAGACGCATGAAATACCTTACTATATATTTTAACAAAAAGGGTTGAAAATCTCTCGCTACAATGTCTTAAAAACATACTCTGTATAAATTATCAACATATATTAATTGGCAAAGCATAGAAATGTAAATGCTCATCACTTTTAAAAGCTCATAATACAATCCGTAAAAGGAACACATGTTTACATTCTAAATCCAAGTCAAGATTGAGTAAACAGGCGAATAAATACTTTATATGTTACGTTAAACTATTCAGCTGATTAGCAGGTTTCATGGAAAAGATATTTGGAGAGATGATTCTCAAACAATGTTGATGCTTTGTAAATGAAGCATTTTATAGCATGTACTCACCTTTATTACATGTATATGCATAAATACATGTAAAATTGCAACAGAAAACTCTAAAAAACACATTTAAATGGAAAACAGCATATTTTATTACTAAGAAAAACATAGAAATGAAATTTTTGGTTGAAAAATTGCTTTAATAGGGTTAGGTGGGGTAAAGTGGTCATAAAATCCATATTTTTTTTAAACTTAGGTGGATTATAAATATAAGAATTTGTTAAAATACTTAATATTTTTTGGTTGTTATTTTACATTACATTATTGAAGAACACATTTGGGGAAAAAATAATTGATTTTAACAATTTTATGACAATTTCTATTTGTCATGTTTTTATGACCACTTTACCCCATGGGGTGGGGTAAAGTGGTAATTTGGGGTAATTAAAAATAATCATAAAAACCTAATATAAGTAAGCAAAGTTTTTAAAAAAATATTTAACAAAACTCAATATAGTTTCAACTTTAAAAGAAAATCAGTTTATTTGATCAAATTATACATTTTTAATAACCTATGATTAAAAGTTGGCTCATCAAGAATTTTAAGGATATCTGTCTCTTCAGTTCGAACAATGTTATGATTTTCAGGAAAGGTGTAATAGTCTGAAGTTTTAGATATTTTATTGACAGAAAATCTCCTATTTTATCAGAAACCTGTCCAATAAGCCCTTTGATTGATACCCCCATCATATTTTGCCAAGATCTCACAGAAAAACTGTGATAATTGATTATCTGCAATTGTGAATTCACTTGACTGAATAAGACATCTTCTGCTTTTTATCAAGTTTTTCCTTGCATGTTTTTATCTGTTTTCTTGCATCTCTTTCTTTTTTGTAGTTTTTTATTACTAATTTCTTCAGTCAAACCTTCATTATTGTTTTTGAACTTGTTTTCTTTTTTTCTCTTGAATTCTATATTGCCACTTCATGTATAGATGAAACAGGTGGTTATAGAATTGTAAGTACAGCTCATGTCAAATTCTTTAGAGTGCAATTATACATAAATTCTAGTGCAATTAATGCATGGCCTTTTTTGCAGTTCCATAAGTCATGCAACTTCAGTGCCCATCATAAATTAAAAGAACAGGTTTTTGCAAATCTAAAGAAAATTGGATACTTAAAGCCTTTACCTTTAGTCTATTTTTGCACTACCTTTAGTCTATTGCTCATATACATGAGCTTCTTTGTAAAGAATAAAAAGGTAGCATGAAATAATTTGCTTATGTACTAAAAAGTACATCCTTTTTTGCAATTGGCTGATTTCTTATATGCGTTATGTGATAGTTTTGGTACAAAAATTGGGGTTACCCAGTTTCATATCTTTAATTATAATCTGTAATATATCTTAAATTAATATTTAACTAACACCTGTCTAATAAATTAAGCTTAAGAAATTTTAAAACAGTGATGCATGTTAAGCCTATCCCTATGACCACTTTACCCCATCTTACTTAAATTTCTATAAAATAATATCTGTAATTAATTCAGCTTATCTGTTAATGAGGAAGTATTCTTAAGATCTATCTGAAGCTTCCTGCAGAGTTAATTTAATGAAAACTTAGTTAAATAAAATGTAGGAGAGAAGTTCTATTAGGTATTCCAACTTCAAACTGCTACATGAACAAACAAAATGGGTGTTTTCTCCTACTAAAGTGTTGCAATTAGTATAATTTTGAATGTTAAACTTAGTTCTTAACTATTCAAAGCTAAAATAAAAAAGATTACATTTATACGAATATTCATTACAAAGTTATAGCATTTTATTTGATGTATGACCACTTTACCCCACCTGACCCTATGTAAAAAATATCCATTAAAATAAAAATAATAATTCCAATAGCTTAATAAACTGTTGAAAACTTCAATGGTAATTAAATAGAAAAAAAAGATGGCTAACTTAAATTTGAAAAAGAAAATTTAACTTTTTCTTTTACATTCTTTTTCTTTTCCTAATATTTAGTGTTAATTTCATTCTGCTTCTATAAAATAGCAGGTTCATAAATTTGTATGATGAAATAAAATACTTGAATTTGCATCATATATATTGAATGAAACATAGATATTTTATATAAAAATATAAAAGCATATAATGAATAGAAAACAGAGTTGTGAAGTTTCTACATAAAGCCAATATTTTAATACACGGAACTTCAATTTCTTTAATATACTTTTTAAAAAATCAACTTCTTATATTTAACTTTTCTTAGGTAAGCAAATTCAATATAATTTGATAAAGCAGGCATACATATAGAAAAGATCAATAATTATGAAACATTTAAAGGAATTAATCAGAAAAAAAATACTATTAGCTGATTGAAATACAGTAATATCAGAAAATTATACTGAGATGCATCCAGCCATTTCAAGAAAATCTACTAAAATGTAAGGCAATTAGAAAAATGCCATTACAAATGAACAGATCATCTTGTTAGCTGGGTTTAAACAGGGTTTTCTTCTTTCTCCATACCTTATCTCTGAATTTCTAAACCAAAGCAAGCTGAACAATATAAAATAAATACACACCATCTATTTTTATAGTAGAAATAAGTTATTCAAGAATGCAAACATTTTCATTTAAAAAAGTATTTAAAAAACAAAACACTTATATACAGGGAATACTTATGCTGTCTGCTGGTAACTAAACTTTTCATTCTTAGTATAGTATTATTATCAACTCAATTTCAAATAATGAGAGTAATTCTGATCTTCCTGGTGTATGTTACTCAGTGCAAATACATTCCAAAACAATTTTTTTTCTCTTCCAAGCAAGTGCAGTTTATAAAACAAGTATATAAACAAAACAAAAAAAATTATACAACTGAATTAAACTCTCTTCATTCTGTTTAGTTTTTTGGGGAAAACCATACAATTTTTACTTGCAGTTATATAAAAACATAAATGCAGTTATATTTGAAATACTTCAGTTGTGAAGCAATTCTTTACTTACAATACAATATTACACAAACAATTTATAAATCTGCCAAAACCGACTCGCATCATATAAGGTAATAAAATAAATAATGTACAATAATCTATGCTTTCTACTAAAGCTTCTTTCATTAAAATAGCATATGTAAAACATACAGTTATCAACTACCACTATTACATCTTGGAAAATGCCTAATTTTATAACAACGACATGGAAATCTACAATTGCAA
>BGPR01000231.1:0-56738 GCA_013235015.1 Araneus ventricosus
TTCACTCAAGATTTTTGGTTTCAAGCCCTGGAAAGATTCTGGAAGGAAATATATGTGCGAATTGGCTGTTATGATTAGATATATGTAAATTCTCACTGATCAGGCAACCACATCTTTCAGACCCAGTCCGCCAATGACCGACGACATTCCGGGACTCTGTCAACTACCTCCTTGATTCCGGTTTGGTTTTCATAATAATAGTCTGCAAAATGGCATTTACAAGTAGTTGTGCCTGCACTCTAAAATCCGTTGACTGCTCACCTTGTGTCGGAAAAGACCCACAGCTTCGTTTTTCCATGCTTTTTTCAAAATATCTCCCAAAACCCTTTCAGGGCAATAAGTGAACTAATTTCTTTTTCGTGTTTCAATGCTATTGACTGTAAACCTGAGGGAATAGAATTGTCGTGCCATCTAATATTGTCTATTAGATACTAAAATTCCAGTCTTTCATTTACCTCAAAAAGACTACCGCGTGGATAAGAAAAAAGCTCATAAAAGTGGTCTGAACTGCCCCTAGAGTCTCCTGGCTGACTGCATGTTAAAGGGTTTTAAGCCAATACACCCCAAGATACAGAATTGCTATAAATCAAGTATTCTCGATATTACATTCATTTATATTTAATTACTTTATTATACTTCTAATTATTAAATAAAATACATTTGGTTGTATATCTTTTTCTTTTTGGAACGTGTGTAATCAAAAAGCTCCACATATAATTCCA
This sequence comes from Araneus ventricosus, assembly GCA_013235015.1. Taxonomy (NCBI): domain Eukaryota; kingdom Metazoa; phylum Arthropoda; class Arachnida; order Araneae; family Araneidae; genus Araneus; species Araneus ventricosus. The sequence goes on from BGPR01000231.1 coordinate 723, forward strand.
TTTAAGTCAAATAGGAAATAAATAGGGTCAAAATAATCTTGAATCAAATCTTGCAATTTAAAAATTATTATCAAAGTCAGATTTTGTGAAACATTCACTTACATTCATAAAATATATATTTTCTTACATAGGTTATAAACAAATGCAATTTTTTTTTATAAAATACACAGCTTGGAAATCATTTAGAATTTGTGGCTCAAACAATCCTCTCTTTAAAATAATCATATTTTCAATAGGAAATTATTTTTTCTTGATAAATATTTTCTTCTAATTCTCAAAAAAGGTTCTTAAAGGTCTAACTTGAAACCTAAATAGTTAATACGTGCTAACCTTATCACAATTGCAAAAGAGAACACCACACAATAGTAATAAGCAAATCATTCATTCAAACATTTCATATTGTGGCATATTATTCAATAATGGATAATATTAAACTCTGCGGCCCACAGTTGAATATCTTTGTATTCAGCAAATATTTATAGTATAACAAAATTTTGAATAAAATTTGAAGGTAACTTTTTAAAATCTCTACTCAAGTTTAGAGAAATTGCTCCTTATCAATGTCCGTAGGCCAAATATTTTAAGTCTTAGAACTGAATTGAAATATAGTTTGAAAATTTCTGAATCCTTGGAAGAAAAGTTTGTTTCATTTTCTTCGATTTTCTCCATACATACCGAATTGGTATCTAAATGGAGTTAATTGAAATTCAATGTTGCTCAAATTCTGAAAGGAAAATTTAGTGTTTGGATGCTCGAAATTACAAATATTTGGAACCAGATTTCAAACACTCTGAGATTGGCATTTGAAATACTTGGCAGTACTTTAGCCAAATGTACGAAAAATTATTTCTTAAGAAAGGAAATAGTCTTCATCAGGGTCCAGACTTCCGACATTTGCCTCACCGTCTCCCACTAATCACGGTAGAAAAGATGGAAATAGATAAGAGATGCTAAATGTCAAGAAGAAAACATTAACTTAGTTGTTGCCCTTATTCCTTTTATAATAGGTGTCAAGATACAACCACGTTTTACATTGAAGCTTTATTTCTTTTGCCTACATAAACATTGCTTATTTGGCCCACGCTACTCAGTATTTGAGTTTGAAACCTTTGTTTTGTGGAAAAAATTCAAATTACACATTTAAACTATGAATTTAAGGCAAGGCAGTTTGAGTCTGGTCAGCTATGTTGTTTAAAAAATGACTGAAGTAAGCTTTCAAAAAATCACATGAATTCTCTCAAAAAAGTTATGTAATTGATTTTTGGTGTGTATTTTTGTTGAATATCTTCTAAAACTAAAATGTTGAGCAAAGATATGGAACCATTTTGAAGCAAGGTATAGAAAAGAATAGGCTGGTTGTTACTAAAATTTCAAAATATATAGTTATTCAAGGAAATATTTTATCTATACAACAGACAATGTACATTTTATTTATTTTCCTAACTGAGATCTAATATCATTACAATTTTAAACAATCATAAAACAATAAAAGTACATAAAATATCAAATTCGTACTAAGCTTTTATAACAACAGTTAAAATTTGGTGAGAAGAAAACCAATACATGCTATATTTAACTCCTTCTTGTCGGTATGTCGTATGTCATAATAAATGGCTCTTTGTGCGTCCGTACGTCATTTCTTATCACGTACTAAGTCAACGTATCACTCATTTTAAATGCAAAAACTTATCTGGTCACGCTTAAAATGTCTCAAGTATCCTTTATAACATCTAAAAAATAATATCAAAATATAAATGGCGGTGGCATCTAATTAGAGGTTAAATAGAACGTAAAGTTAAGTTAAAGTTTTTACTCTTGATTACCGGGATGACCACACTTTAATCTGTCCGGGTCTTTGTCTGATTTTTTAAGCTCTTGTCTTCTCTATATTCAAGATATAAATATTCCGCATCTAAATCTGTTTTTTGAATCCATGGCGTGTTGTCTCTCCGGTCTATTCCAGAAATTCTTGTTACAGAGATTAATTTTTCCGCATCAAAGCATAATAATGGGAAAAGTGATCGTCTCCAACCCAAATCGGGGTACCAGAATAGACCCCTAATCTTCTTGCGTTGTCTTCAAGTTGAGTGATGTTCGTCACATTTTCACGTTAAACTAAACTAGGTATCCCTGCTGTTCTTCTTGAAGCTGAAAAGATACTAATTTTAAGGGGAAGGATGCAGGATCTGACGACGCTTGCGGCGCGGGGAGATCGACTCGTAGCTACCTGAAATCCCATTCCAGAGGATTTTCTTAGAACCACCTGAAGGTAACTGGGTTTGGTACCCCTGGTTGTTGGAGACGTTTTCCCGTTGCATAATGTATGGTGCGACGTTCCCAACCTGGGGTACCAGAATAGTAATCCGCAATATTGTGCTGCTTTACTTGATCCTGATTAATTGTAACTTAAAAAAATACTTTGTATCTTTTCTTCCAAGATTTTCTGCAGAGACAGTGTTATTTTGTCTTCCCATGACGGATAATGTTCTGTCAAATACACCTACCAAAAAAAAGTGCAGAATGAATACACCATTCCACCTCTTTGTATTTAAATGAAGCTGTAGCATACATCAGCGTCCTCACTTTTCCACTTTTGGAAGTACAAGTCTCAGAATAAAAGGTCATGAAAATTGTCACATCATCTAACAGAACAACAGTTTCAAAATTGCAATGTTTACATCCTCTCTATTGCTTTATATTTTGCCTTTTTCGTAGAATCGTTTTTTAAGAAGTACAATAACGAAATGCACCTTGTTATTTAATTGTTAAAACTATTAATTTTTGAGAAGTTTTGGACACTCTTTCATAAAGATGATCCGCTGAGATGAATATAAATTTGTTCTCTTATTCTGCAGTTTTTGCACATTTAGTACTCTTCGTCACAGAAGGAAAGACATCAAACACTACATCCATATAATAATGTCTCCCAAGGTATAATGTATGTCAAATACCCTTAGCAATACCCCTCTAGAAATTCATAAGGTAACTCTGTGAAGTAAAATGACCTCCATCCACCACTATAATACGATATTTTATCCATTATCAACTCTGGTTGGCGTGAACGTTGAAACAATGACGACTTGGTCCCATTTCTCGGTAATTCTTCACTCAAACGGTAACAAAGGGAAAAGGTGTCTTCAAATAACGAGAACATTTTCTCATATCTGACTGTTTAAGGCAATACACAAATTCTGTGAAGAGTAAAGAATCGTACACTTGCTTGTCAATTTAGTACTATTGTTCATTGCATAAAAAGTTTTTGAACATCACTTTTATTCCTTTACGTTTTGAGCCTGCTCGAAGTTAACACCAAATTTGAGAGATCCTGCAAACAAGTCGCGATACAGGTGGCAACCAACAATCCGCGTCTCACTCACATCACTGCTTATTGATATCAACACATCATGTGGGAGAATAGTGTTTAGAAAACCACTGCAAAAACTTTTCAGCATCTTCATTGTCTAGAAAGTAATGTGAGAAGGACGCATACATGCTCTGCTCACTAGACACCGTTGATAACACTGTATCATCATCAGAGTAAGATATGCTATCAAAGAAAAGTAAATGAGAGAACTTGACACAAAGTTGAAAATTATTCTATACCTCAATTCAATATAAACAAGATTTTCAGATGAATGAAAATTAATGTCAAATTCACCTCAATAATTCATTTTTTTATCTATAATAATAAATAATATGTAGTTTCTATTTCAAAACAACCCAAAACTTTGATCTACACCTTTACTTTACGAAGTTTTAAATGAAAACATTTCTTCATCATTACAACATCACGAATGTCAAGTCTGTCTACTATGTCTTTTAAAGAACAGATCAACATTAATGAACCCAAACGTTAATCAGATTTGCCTTAACAAAAGAATCTTCTGGCTTAATGCAAAAGAAGTGGGAAGATCTAAAACAGTTATTAAAATATTTTGATGTTAAAGTTGGGTATCGGAGAAAAAACATTGGAAGCTAACCTAAAGCCTTGTCACTCAGAGATGAAAGAATTATGAAATTAACATGAGCCGGAAAATCCTCGAACTACTGTTATACGAACGACAGTTTTAAATGTTTGCAAGAAAAGCTATTTGGAAAGCTATTGCTTCATCATGGAATTTTTAGTGCAGAGCAGAATTGAGTGAAACTCCTTTACTCACTAAATATAAAATATAGCGTTTAAATTTGCAAAGCAAGTAATGGTTTGGGAAGACCAACAACTACAGGTAATATTCTCTGTTAAATAGAACTTTGATAGTCCTGATGAGCAACAAGTATAACTGTCATGATTTGGGCTGAGAACAAATTTTTCTTCGAAATGCCACTTGGATGGTGGATCTATTAGGATGTAGGGCAGCTTTGAATTTAGTGGAGAGGGGTCTCTTGGATTTATCAGAGAGGCCATATGCTGACTATATTTTACTTGTTGAAAATTTTTTTGGAAAGGGAAAGATGAATCTACTAACAAAATAATAGATCTGTCCATACAAGTCGTAGAAAACTCTGGTTTCAGACTAATAATATTGAATAATATGGGAGATATCCAAACTAATAATATTAGAATCCTATTGAGAACTTGTGAGTTAATTAACAAGACAAGTGTACGAAAATGGGAGGCATTTATCCTCAGCTGCAGAACTGTGATATATTAGCAGGGCTATTTTATCCATTGGGCTATAGTCCAGGGTCGTCATTGATCCAAATGAGCCTAAAATTAACAATACACATTCTATTTGAATTTTGTACCAAAAAATATATTTAAATAAAATTTTTAATATCTTAAACGTAAAGATATAACTAGACAGTCATGGATTTTGTAATGTTACATGAACACGAATATATCATTTCAAAAAATATTCATACAGAGACAATCAGAGAGAAAAATCCTACGGAAGCTTACTTGTAAAATTCTGTTTTGAAACTTACTTTTTTTTCTCCTCAATTATTGTATTAGGCAGGTATTTTCATTAGGCCACAATCTCTTAAGTTTCTAGTTGAGGTTCTGAAGGGGTGGCAAATTACTCTAGTCCAGGCCGCTAAAATTTGTTAAGACTGCTCTATCTATTAGTGCTAATGAATAGTACAAAACCAATACTGAACTCAGTAAAAATTAGCACTGCCCATGAAAATTCGAATATTTGAAGTCATTAAAACAAATAGTAAGTCTATTAGGTTATTAAATAATGACTTCTGCATGATTATATTTTTTAGAAAGATATTTATTTTACTCGACTTGTTTCCGATTTATAAAGATGGGATTTTGTAATAGATTTTTTACTCATTTCCTGACGAATTAGAGGACTGAAATTTTGTACACGTGTATTCCCGATGAAAATAGACTATTTTAATATTTTCAGATTTTAATTATTAATTTATTCAGTTAATCATTAATTTAATAAAACTTTGATTCGGTACCAGCGGCACCACCTGGTAGTGAACTTGAAAAACATGGAATTTCAAGATTAAAAGTAGAAAATAATTCAAAGAAAAAATATTTGCTGTTTAGTACACTAATAAAAGTGTGTTTTTAGAAACATTTTAAATTAGAATTTATTTTAAAGGCTTAGATTTTTACATAGGTCGAAATAGTGCTTTCTTTCTGAATTGTTTTTGTTATAAAATACTCATAACTATATTTCTTTGACTTGTTTTAGTAGCATTTCAACTTCTTAATAATATTAAAATGCATTTCTTCTCTTCTTAGTTTAATTTTTTCAATATTCTAAAAAAAATTTGCTGATAATAAAGTTTTTACACGCAGTGTAATTAAAAAGTCAGGACGTTGGTTACTGATTTATTACACACTTTTATTTACATTTGTCTTTTTCCTGCTTGTAAAGATGTCATTTTGTAATCGATTGTTCACTCACTTCCTAATGTGACTGCGTTTTGAAATTTTGTACACCAGTGAGTTCTTGATGACAAAACACTATTTTAATATTTTCAGAACTAAATTAGCAGTTGAGAGATTTATTTAATTAAACTTTGATTCCGTACGATAAGCGTTCTCATAGCTTTTCTACACTCATAATCAGAAAAAATTTCATAATTACGGCATAGTGTTGATTTATTAAAATTATCACAGTTTTAAAAATACTCAGATACTTCATATTTTATAGAGATGGAAAGAATAAAAAAATCTCTAATATTAGATTTCAATATATATATATATATATATATAAAACGTTTTTTTTTTGCTATGTATGTACCAAAAGTGTATTTTGAGGGCTTCTATAGTCACTCTGATATGAAAATGAGATCAAATCTTACTCTGATATTATTACACAATAGAATAATCAGTTTCAAAAATTCATATTTCACATGGTATTTTTTGCTGAATCATCATTTTACAGTAAAAAAAAAATTGATTGGATATTATTTCACGGATCGTTTACTTTTTGTTTTTCTTATTTTTTGAACACAATTATTTATTCGTTGTGAAAAACAAGCAGTATTGTAGTTCATAGATACGCATTTGAATCTTCCTCTTTGAAATTGAGATAGGCGGTGTTGCTTGTTAAGCGACGATTTCCTTCTTTGAGATATCGCCACAATACCAAGATTGAATTTAGTTTCAATTTCTCACGTCAGATGGCAGCATGTACTCCAGTTTTCCTAGATTTTTACTGAAAACTTGTACTTAGTGGGTTTCTAAAACATACTTATAAAAGGAAATAACTATAACAGAAGGCGATATTTCTATCTTATTTTTTAAAATTGCTTAAAAAAATAGTTGCTAGATTTTCCAAATAGAATCAATGGTGGTACGAATACATTACGGTTCGGTTCATAGAAATGAACCATGATTACAAATTCAAAAATTTACTAAGAAGGCAGTTCATGAGTTATGTTCATCAAATTTATCCCAAGTACAGTCGACGCTCGTTATAACGACCCTCTGTGTCCCACAGCAAAAGGTCATTATAAAGAGTGGTCGCTGTAGTGGATATAATTAAAAAAAGGGCACGCTCAGCAGTTCCGTAAAAATAGGCAATTTTTAAAGAGGTTCCAACTAAATACTCAAATTATTTTTTATCATTGGTATTAAAAATAAAATTTTATCAATTAAAAATATATTTCTAAAACAGATTTTAAAGTAGAAAATAAAGGGTGTTATATACTTTAAAAATATTTATTTTCTTAAGAAAGATCAGAAATTGTTGTTTGTCTTTTCTGCCTATGTGATTTTTGCAAAACATAATTTTCCATTTCAGTTAAAGATGATAAATAATATTTTGTATTTTCTAACCTTTCAATAAAGCATTTTAAAGTCTCAATAACACTTGAAACATTTTTTATTCTAGACTATTCTAATTTCCGCGCTGTGGTGAGTGGTAATTTAAAGACTCTACATCTACGAAGCTAGGCAATACAATAATAAAAGTAATTTACATTTAGAAACATGTTCTTTCTGGAGAAATACCGGGAAGAGTGTCCGCTGAATTCGGACGTTGTATTGGGGTTAGACGACACTGGACGGTCGTTATACCGGAAGTAAAATAACATGGTGTGCATAGGGAAACACATGTTGGGGATTTTATTACTTGTCGTTATAATGGAATGGTCTTTATAATGTGTAGTCGTTATAACGAGCGTCGACTGTACTAAGTCATTATCAAAGTTTGTGATCAGGTTCCGTTTGAGTAATTCAGGTACCCTGTTGATGAAGAAGAGGGTGTTGAGGAAACCCCTAAAAGAAGGCTTCTCCTCAAGAAAAGGCACAATATATATGGTTAAAGATGTCATGTATCGAGCAAAAATACAGAACATTAATGACCTAAAGCAAAAGATTAGTTAAAAATTTATTAATTTTTAAAAATTTCATTTATCGTTCGTGGTGACGTTTTGCTACTGAGAACATGGCAAGAAAGCGAGCATCGTCTTGATGCGCTTCGTGCAACTAATGGTGTCCATAGTGTATTAAGCGGGACATTCACCAGTAATCCACTCCACGTTTTTTGGAACGCAGGATGCCAAACCCCTTCGTCAATGTAAGAAAGCGGTGAAAATTGGTGTAGACCGAGTAAAAAGTTGGAATTCCATCCTGCTTAGATTTTCATTCGGCCCACTAGGCCATAAAATTGAAATACGATAGTCGGTTAAGGGGACCGAGGCTCTCTCATTGAAACTAAAACCACAAAATGGGAGAGGGGGAGTGTGGGTTGTAGTCAGTCTGAGGGCCTGTTCTGAAAGCGGGGGGTATCGGGTTGCCCGTTTGTGCTGTCGGCGCAGTCTGACCTGTGAATGACCCACCAAATGTTATGGTATGAAAATGGAAACGGTCTGCTAAGAACCCCTCCAAATGGATTGGAACAGGTTGATGGTGAATGTCCAGTTTTATAAGGCGGTGCTCATAGTGTATTAAAATGCTTATACTGTGTTATAAGGCGAAACAACCTCTTCAATATTTACTTCTCATTTTGTAATAATTTTCACAGATATGTCAATTCATTTGTTTTCTTAATAAAATCTTGAAATTGTAAGAAGACTTTGGGGAATCCTGTATTTAAATCATTGAAAACTATAAGAGAAATCTGATATTTCAGTCTTTTTGAGACAGTCACTGCTCGTGCACTTTTCTTTTTGAACAATATTTTATCTACAAAATTCTCACTTTCTCTTCACCTGTTATGTTTATTGGAGGTACAGTGACTCTTAAAATTGAGTATATGGCACTTTCTCCCTTTCTTTAAAAGCCTTGAAGAATAACTTTTAAGTCTCATTTAAAACATTAGTATACGTATATTGGAATAATAAAATACATAATAAAAAATGTGCTAGTTCGGCCTATTCATGTGCTGTCCTCGTCATCTAACCCTAGCTCTAGCATAGATTCAAAACGGGATGTTAACCCTCTGTACGGAACATTCCTGGATACCCGATTAAACGAAACATCCTTCATAATGACCGGTATTCCAGAAAATACGATTTTCTTTCATTAGGGTGGAGGTCGTAATCTTCAGGAAACTGAACGGTATAATTCGGAACAAATTTAAATGAAAATTGTTTATTTCAACTCGTTTAAGAACGAATTATCTCGTATTATTTGAAAATTTGACGCTAAAGCTCTATTAATGTAAATATAAACCACAGTGGTCATAATGACCAATATTTTGGTTAGACGGTTAATCTAACCAAACTAAACTAAACTAAACAAAGCCGAGAGTATCTCATAAACTGAAGATGCGAGTACCAAATTTTACTCAAAGTGGGTTTTTTTTCGCATTTGAAATTCTGTTTTGGATACTCCGGATGAAATCAGAAAAATTCAATTATTATGATGGTATTTGTAAAAGATGAACTAGTTTTCTTTAAAGTAGTTTCTCTTCTGTTTTTGGGTCGTGGTGACCTGGTCATTTTATTTTTCGTTTAAAATTACTTCTCCATCATTGTACATTGAAAAGTATCCAGCTGGTCCAAATTCGGTGACTGATGATGATGTAGTAGGTGTGTAGAGGTAGACGTAAGAAGGTGGTAGTCGTTTAAATTCCAAACAATTTATTTTAATTTAGAAATATCATTTTCATGTCGGTAAAACAATATTATAAGATCTTCAACAGTAAAGTCTACTCCATGACCATTGTTAGGATAGTGCGCGCAAAGGCGGCGCGTCCTACCAGTACGGAGTTAAGCTGGATATTCACCAGTAATCCACTCCACTTTTTTTTTGGAATACAGTGCGCCAAAACGTTTCGTCAGTGTAAGAATCCGATGAAAATTGGAGCAGTCCAGGGAAAATAGTTGGAATTTCATCCTGTTTGATATCTTTTCAGCGCACTAGGCCATAAAACTGAAATACGATAGTCGGTTAGAATGACGCAGTCTCTCACACAAAAACGAAAATTTCAAAATGGGGAAGGGGGAGTGTGTATGGGAGTCTTTCTGGGTAATTCAGGGTGTGGAGACCCGTTTTGAAATCGGGGGAGGAGGAGGCGCTGTAGTTAAGGGGATCGGGTTGCCCGGAAGTGATGTGTTTCCAGTTGGCACAGTCTGACCCATGAATGGCCCACCAAATTATATGAGCTGAAAGTGGAACCGGTTTGCTGAGAAGCCCTTCACATGGGTTGGATCAGGATGGATTGGATCGATGGTGAATACCCAGCTTTGCATAGTACAAGAGAGCGTTACAACATCGCGTTGAACTTAAATAGTATTTTCGAAAAGAGACTTACTTCCCTCAAAAAATCTCGTGTGGAAGTTAAAGCAGAAGTACTTTATCGAAGTTATCGGAGATTGAAGTAGAAGTAATTCGTTTATAATTATAAATTAGGTGGCCTTAAAAAGATTTAATTTAAAGAAGATTAAAAATCTACGTCATTACATATATTAAATTGTAATATTGTTAATGGAAATTCCTACGAATAGAGGTTTCTCTAACACATTTTTTTTTATTTTCTTTATTTTTGGAAACCGTTGTAGTTTCTGTACTTCGATAGAATTCTCACATGTCTTCTAGAATTTTTCTTAATCATTTAGGCTGAGTATTACTATAAAATTTCTTGGAATGCTGAGCCACTATTAGTAAAGAGAAAGTATGTATATAACTGAATCGACATTTTTTTTTTAAAGAAACAGAAATAAGCTATCTAATTCTTTTTCCTCAACTTTTACCTGTTATAGCACTGGATATAGCGGATTATTGAATTTAATATTTTTCCACCTGAGTGAACTTTGCTTATCCGTATCGAAGCTAACGAGGAGTTAAGTAGATGAATGCTATAGATGTAATGAATCAAACTTCATACCGATAAGGTGAATATTAATTTTTTAATTTTTTTTTATTTAAAACCCACACCGGTCCGGCCTACCCGAAAGGGTGTAAGGACTTTAGCAGACCGGTGGGGAAATATAAAAGCAATACAAACATAGCAATATGACATGACACACAAAATCATCACAAACACATCACAGAACGTTACAAACATTACAAAAAAGGGACAACAACAAAATAAATAAAGTAACCTAAAACATACACTGAATAGATATTAAACTTGGAGAGAACCATAAATTAATTGAATTCTGTTTGATTTTTATCACCAGATCTGGAACCAAAATTTAAAATATTCAAAACACTCAAAAAGAGGGGCCCCCAGTATGCATCCAAATGAGCAAAACAAAAGTGCAAGCTCAGTACAAGATACCAGTAAAAAGAAGGAGGCAATAAAATTTTTTTAAAGATATCATTAAAAAAACCCACAAAAGAGCATCAAAAACAGACCCCGTGGTCTCTCACCCGTCTAGAAAACAATAAAATCCATCTAAATACACGTCAGTCAAACAATAAAAATAAAGAACAGAAATAATTCATTAATTTTTTAATGAAATTAAAATTTTATTGGAAAATTTACATTTCCAGTTTAAGTTTACTCTAAATATTATTCACAACAAACATTATCATCACACATGCATACATTAAATTGACTCTCTTTTTATTTGTTTTGCTGATTTTTCTCCTCAAAATACGGGCCGTGGAGGCCCTTTGTACTCTCATGTCGAATCAGATTCGACATTATGAATGATGCATCTTTTACACATTCTTGTTCGATAACGCTTATTATAAAAACCATATAATAGCAAATACACATAGATTAATTTGTAGGAATTGAAACAAATTAATAACAATATTTTTCATCTTCCTAAAGCGCTAAATCAATTCTGACAGTTACACGTGTATAATTTTGCATTTTATTATCTTTCGGATTGCAAGGGGCCAAGTAGTAAGATCTCAGCTTCGAGACTGGAGGGTTCGAGATTCGATTCCTCCGAAGAATCGTCGTATGAGCGGGCCTCATGCAGCCGATGGTGGGGTGCGGAAGCTTGGAGAGCGGGCGCCTCAGATGTCATCATCTGACCACTGCTCAAAATTGAGAGGTCCGTCCCGAAATAATCCTCGTGTGGCTTCAAAATGGGACGTAAATATAACTAAACTCTCTGTTTATCTCACAGTAAACCAATATTTCTGCAAACCTTGTCCGAACAAATGAGACGCAAACTTTTAATTGCCTCGCGCTCTTCTACGCGATGGTCCGAATCTTTCTCTCGATTGCTGAAGCTATCGTTTATGTATTACTCTTACGTTTTAAGCATATAGTCATTCATCGACCTCTCCTTCCAAGATGTAACCATTAAAAAGACATTTAGCCAGCTAGTCATATTTGTCGGAGATTATCCAGATGGTATACTTCGATGGATCGCCGTTGGAATAAATCGGCGCTGGAATTTTGCGGACAAAACCAATAGCGATCACGAATTCTGCAAAGTCAACATTTTATGGAACCTTTATGACCATGACAACATTTATGGCGGACATTTTATGGGGAATATCAGCGCGCACTTTCGACTCGAATTTAATGGGTTTTGACAAGAAGTCGTCTTTGTAAGGGCGAGGCAGTTTTCTTCTGTCCCGATCGTCATTTCACACACGCTGACAAGATTTTGACTTTAAATGCCATCCACGTCGAAACACGCCTTCCAGAAAAAACTTTTTGCAATTCTTTTTATCAAAGGTAAACATGTAAATCATAGTGCGCATAAAATCAAAGCATGTGCTTGTTTATTGCACTCGTAAATTACGAAAGATCTAGATCGAAAAAACAATCTGTCACTCCAGTTTTTTCAACCGGCTGCACTAATTTGAAAGTTTTTCAAGTTTTTTTCTTTAATTATATGCACAAAAACAATTATAAATGTACCTGGCTTACAATTTCTTTTACTCGTTTGTTTCCACGATTCACGCCTGAGATTCGGACCCTCTGTCTAATTAGTTGACCCCTTCTCTGCTATATCTTAACTATAGTAAGGAAGGAGTCATCTAATTTGATAATAGGTGTGAATCACAGTCGATTCACACTGGCAGCCAACATATTAACCCTCTACCCGGTACATCCCTGAATACTGAATTACAAGGAACATTCGTCACGATGACCGCTATTTCAGAAAATAATGATTTTTTTCTTCATTGGAAGAGGGGCCGTACTGTTCAATTAACTGAATGGGATCATTAAGAGCACGATTTAAACAAGAATTCTTCATTTCAGCAACTTTGAAAGAAAAATATTATATATTATTGGGACTAATCTTTATCGTTTGACGAAGCTCGAATTAGCGGTTATAATGACCCATATTCCAGATTAGAGGGTTAATGATTTCGTATTCATCATCATTTTTTTTCTTGAAATATGCTTTACTGATGATTATTACGTAAGATTCGTCACGATATTGAGTCGAAGTAAAGTTAACCTTTTGGGGACAACCGCAAATCTATAATAATTTATTATAATTGATAATAATTTATGATATGAATAATTCTAATAAAACGTTCCAAGTTGGTGTCACATCGACGTGTCTATCGGTAGCTAAAAGTCACAAGAGCCGGCACGTATTTGCGACAGTCGGCCTCAGAGGGTTAATGTTGATCATTGAGTAACATGTAATTTGTTCCTGGGAGGAATATTCGTCCGCATTAAAAAATAGCTGAAGTGTTCTTCCTTAGATTTTCTCGTATTCTAAAATAGTATGGCGTGTTTTTTGTTTCGTAGTAAAGTAAAGAAAACCGAGTATGCATTTTGGACCTTTCCTTCTGACATATTCTATTCAAAATTTGACAAAGATCTAAAATTATGCAGTAAAGACTACATACCAAATTTCATTTATCCAAGCCATTGCGTTTTTGAGTTATCGCGTTCACATAAATGTGAATCAACAGTCAACAGTAATGTAGTAGCAAAATAAGCAGTGCCGGAACGGCGTTCCGGCTCCACTACACACCTGGCTGACAGGCAGTCAATCCTTAGACGGATTTTGCCCATTTGATACAGATCTACAATTTTGATGTTAAAAACATTTACTGAATTTCATTCTTCTAGCTCTTTGCGTTCTTCAGTTATCGTGTTCACGTGACCACTGACGTTCGGACAGATAGACTTCCAATAGACCTTTTTCATCCAAAATTTGTAGAAATCTACGATGTTGGTGTAAAGACCACAAATCAAATTTCATTTCTATAGCTCACTCGGTTTTTCACTTATTGTGTTGACAGATCTACCGACAGACAGAGATAAATCCAAAATGTTTTTTTTTTCGGATTCAAGGAGTTTTAAAAGTTGAAGATTCATCAAAATCTCGAGGTCGAATTTTCTTGACGATTACAATACTTCCTCCTTGTTTACTTCGTTCACAAGGAAGTAAAAAAGTGGAAGAAAATCTTTCAGGAAAAGCTGGATGCATTTACTTAAGTTGTGAAACAGCGCTTGCATTGAGTTGCATTTCTCGAAAGTCCAGTGCAACCACTTATCTTTTTTCGTGGAAAAGTAATTACTCTTTTATCATCGTGGGAATAATTCCAACAAGGGAATTAAAATTACTTTTAACTACTTTCCTTTCAATAATATCGAGTTGCATCGATTCGAAATGAAGATAATTTAAATACAGTTGAGGTAAGTCCCCTATCTACTTCTTAACCGAAATTATACTCTCACAAAGGATTAGAAGGGAAATATATCAAATGAAAATTGCTTCCTATATCGGCGAATGAAAAAATATTATTTTAAAGATTGCAGATAGAGCAGTAGCAAACTCAGAGGCGGCCCGAGGACCGGGCAACTGTCCATGGCGCCGAGGTGGCGCCAAAAGTCATATATTTTTAGAATTTATTGAATATACTATTTTAGTTCCAATAGGACCACTGTATAATCTTAAATACAACTGAGTTTAAAAACTCTCACCATAAAATTATTTAGCATATTTGCAGGTTAAACGTGCATATTTCTTAGTACAAGTTTCTCTGATAATTAGAATACAAACATTATAGAATTTTAATAAAAACTTTGGTTGGGGGACGCCGTATTGTTGCCTCGCCCTGTTGGTAAAGTTACCTCGGGCCGCTCCTGAGCAAACTGGAATACACTGTACTCGAATTACGAAAACTATAAATGAGAACAACATGTTTAGAAATGAATTAGGGGCTTACTTCTTTTGGCATTATGAATCCTTAAGGCGCTTCAAAATTAATGCAATACATTTTTAGAGCTGACTGAACACACCATAGAATGCATGATCGCAATTTAGCCCTCTAAGCGTTTGAGCCGTATTTTCCCGTTTTTCAAGTTCAGCTCAAAAGCAGATAATTCATGTTTGTGTGCATATTTTCTTCAACTACCATGGATAAAATATTCTTAAGAGTTCAGAGGCTTGATTAAACGGAATAAAGACCCAGTTATTCATCTTGAAAGCTATTTTTTATGATTTTAAAGCTCATTCGTTACATTAAATATATTGAGCGATACATTTTTTGTCAACTATGAACCCTTGGCTTCTTTGTATTGAAATAGTCTTAATAAAATCTGTCCACTTCAATGACGCTTCAAGCCTATTCATTGACAAAAGCACGAATGAAGAAGTTCTGGCAGGTATTTCAGAAGATTTCAATAAATTCGATGGAGTGTTTTTGCAGGTGTTAATGATATGTTGTTTCACAAGTAGTGCAATTTTGAATAAAAAATTGAATGTGTTTCGAAGGTTATAAAGATTGTATTAAGTGTATCAGAAATAAATTATTGTATATTAAATTGAAAATTATATATTAACCTTTTTGAGAGGGGGCGCAGAATATGCTTCGGTCTAGGCCAGAGGTTCCCAACCTGTGGTACATGTACCCCTAGGGGTACGCGGAGGACGATTAATATCTAGCAGTTGAGTAATTGTTAGCTCTTATCGTACGTTAATATGAAATTACTTGAATGTGGTTTTCGTTTGTTTTGACGTTGAAGTAATGCTGTTTTAAAACCAGCGGGATTGTTCTCACCTAAACTTTCCCGTATACTTCCCCAAAAAGGTGCCGTTTCCCCTTCCCCCGCGTGGCTAAAAAAATTCGAACCTATTGTTACCCAGAATCCAATGACTATCAGAAGGTATTTCATTATAGTGATTGAAAAATATCTAGGCAAAGAATGAAATTCAAAGAGATGCGTACCGATTTTCCATCCTTCTTCCATTCCTCTTGCCGTCTCAAGGACAACTGACGTAATTCGCTACTCCGTAATGAAATTCCTCTCCGTTCTTCCAGTACGCATACGCGTGGAGATAACGGATCCTCTTCAAAAGTAAATTATACGGACCGTCAGACTGTCAACCCTTCGACGGATTTGGCCCAACATTTTATACAGACCTACATTCATGACGATAAAACTGTGAATGAAATTTTATCCATCTAGCTATTCAAAGTTTTGAGTTATAGCGTTCGCATGACCGCGGACATACAGACAGACACACTTCCCTTTGAAGGATTTTGTCCACAATTTGAAAGAAACCTGCAAATTATGTTTAAAGACCACATACCAAATTTCATCCCCGTAGCTCTAATAGTTTTCGAGTTATCATGTTCACAGACACACAGACAGACATGATTCCAAAATTGTGTTTTTCGGACTCAGGGAGGTCTAAAACGTGGAGATTCGTCAAAATCTCGAGTTCGAATTTTTTGACAATTACAATACTTCCTCTTTGTATACTTCGTATACGAGAAAGTAAAAAAATGGAATAAAATGTAAAGTCAAATCTCTCTCTCAATCCTACGAATTTTATTAAGTTCGTTAGAGTCGTTTGACTGTTAAGCTAACCTAAGCCCTTGGCGCTATTAATAAAAAGTTTTTTTTTGTGTTTAGGGATTTTTGGGGGATATATAACAGTAGGGGGTACTCAAAAATAAAAAAAGATTAATCAAGGGGTACGCGAGTGTGAAAAGGTTGGGAACCGCTGGCTTAGGGCATAGAAATGTGTAAATCCGGCCGTGGAAGAGGTTCTACATTGAGTCGAAGTGCGTCAGCCGTTGGACAAATCCATCACATACCCCGATACGACTTCTTTTAAGCACTGGGGAATTGCATCCACACCATATGCAGATTTTCCTGCTGGAGTTAAATTTACTCGCTGGTTCCTGCATCAGCGTGGAATGAAAGGAGCCTTCTTGCGTGAAACCGCGTCATTTGCGACCAAGTAATCTATGATGAAAAATGTTTGTTTCTGTAGCGAGAGCAAATGGCTCCTGGGGAATAATATGTTTTCATCAGTGGTTCAGCAAGTGTAAATGACACCTGGGGCAAAGTATCATTGTTTTCTCCCACATCATATTTGGTTTTAAAAGTGACGTAAACGCAATAACTTTTTATCTCCATGGCGATTCCTATGACTGGTGCACAATTAGCAAAGACCAATTGGCCAAAGAAGCCATCACAAAAGGCGACCCTTTCTTTCTACCTAAGCCACTTTCCTACCTGAAATCTGAGATTAGGTCAGTTGCTTTAAGCATCTGGCAAGACAACTGGGATAACGGAGAAACTGGCCGAAGTACACACGATATAGTGCCTAGGGTCTCAAACAAGCCAGTAGGATGGAATACAGAAGAGCTAATGTTCGTTACAGGACACGGGCCCTTCCCTTCATACCTTCAATCTTCAAACACATGACAACTGCTCGTGCGGAGAAAAAGGAGATCCAATGCATTATGCCACAAAATGTCTGTTTACCTTCTCCTGGCATTTCCAAACTCCTACAGTGTCACTTAAATTACAGTGGTTGAAAAGCATTCTCACGAATAACTTATCAAGAACCCGACTTCGACTCCTAATGCGTTTCATATGTGATGAGGACAATCCCATTGTAGAGGATAATCATTGAGCACGCATCCACCCAGACTGACACACATTTCCGGCTACTTATGATTTTTTTCCCTCTACATATTTTTATTTTTTCTATTTTGTTTTGTTTTCTATGTTGTTCTGTCCAGTGTATGTTTCTTTTTCATTATTATTTGTTTTTGTACTTGTTATTTGCTTTTGTCCTTTCTTAAAAAATACAATTCACCTCCATCCATCCAAACCGGAAAGGAGCCAAATGGCTCTAAACACGGGGATGCAGGTGGTGTAATGTAATGTAATATGACTGGTGCACAGGGCATCTATACCCACTTGCCTCCTGCTCGTCGCTACGTCCCTGGTTTCCACCGCCCCTGGAAGTTTGTTGCGTACGTTTTGAAACACACTGTATAGATATTCAATCTGAATGACCTAATTTCTATTACTTTTTTTCTATTCAAGAACATGAAGAAATAGCATATTCTACAAAGTACCTAGAAATGGAATGAGTTTGCCTTGAAAAGAAACATTGAATGGAGAATTTTTGTTTTTGAATGGATACTTCTTTATCTTCTGAAAACAATATAACGAATGGTAAATAAAATGGCAAATGCCAAAGCAACAATCAATGGTAATAATCTGATTTGTTGATTCATTATACTAACATTTATCTTTATACAGTTAATATTTACCTTTACCAAAACTCTAGCAAGAAGCGAGTAAAAAATCGATTGCAAAATGCCATCTTTGCAAGCTTGAAACAGGGCCGAGGTGACCTAATGGTAAGGTCTCGGCTTCTACGCCAGAGGGCTCCAGGTTCGAAACCCGATTCCACTGAAGATCCGCCGTGCATGGGGCATGTTGCACCCTAAATCATGCGTAGTGGCCGAACGTCTTTTCGCTAGTTTTGGTGCGGAAGCTTGGAGAGAGGGTGTCAGCTCAGATGTCGTCCTCGTCATCTGACCGCAGTTTAAAAGCTACGAGACTCGTCTCAAAATAGCCCTCAAGTTGCTTCAAAACAGGACGTTAATATAGCTAACCTAATGCTAAAAAACATGAAATAAGTTAATTAAAAGTGTGTAAAAATATAGTAAAGGGTTTAAAAATTAATTCAAACATTTTATTCTGGAATTATTTTGAATCTTTAGATAAATTATTTTCAGTGGAAAGATTATTATAATTCCTTATATATATCTATTACACCATTTTTTTATATGTGTTTATTGGAGCATTTTTCGAGGTTTCATTGTCTCTTTTCGTACTCTAAGTTTAATAGTAAAATATTTTTCAGTTTCTATAATTAAATTAGATCAATTAAATATAGGAACTTTGAACAAAGAAAAATATAGACATAAACCCAAAATTCGTTTGGGAGCTGAGTGTATCATATTTTGTACTAGCTGTTATATACCTGGCGTTGCTCGGAGGGAAATATTTTCATGACAATTTTTAAAAAAATTATATTAGGTTTTTAGATAAAAATACTTTTATATAAAATTATATAATACATAAAATCCTTTTATCGTCTACAGCTTTCTTTTTAATTAAAATGAGATATCAGTTGCCCCAAAAGACTTTAAAATCTTGTAGCTTCTCGACAGGTCTTCAGATTGTACCAAACATTTTTTTAAAAACTTCCGAAAACTAATTTTTTCTAAACGTTATTAATAATTTTTAAAGAATGAAGCAAAATTTAATTAAACATTGGGAGTGGGAAGTCGGAGGCAATAAGTAAAATGATTTAAAAATATCTACAATATTTCTATAAAATACGAATGGCAAAAGTAACTTTTTCCATATAAGGAATCATAATTTGTAATTAGTAAAAAAATTAACTATTTAATTAGTAGTTAAGGAACCTTCTTATGCTTCAAAGATTTTGTGCGTTGAAGAAAACCTATTGAGTAGTTTTTTTTTGAGGATTTATAAAGTAAACAAACTATTTATGCGTTTTACTTTTAATTATTTAGATTAGTGATTTTTTTCTTTTCGACTTCAAAACACTGGCATGTTTTTCAAACTTTTTTCTTCTGAAACGTAAGCGAAATCTATATGTTTTAACCTCTAAATGTTTTCAGAAAAATCACCTGAACTTCGGCAGTGAAGAATAATCAGAAACTAAGATCAACATTTCAAGCTCTTTTTGAAGATTTTTGAAATCCAAAGAATAGATGCTTTTAACATAAGTCAAAGACTATGATATGATTTAAACTTTTTTCATTAGATAAATAAAAGAATTTATTAATAATGTATTTGTGACAATTAAAATTTTTGCTGCTGGTTGGGGAAATTGTACATTAAATTAACTGAGTTCCAAGAAGGCGGATATTTTCATTTTGAATAGGAAGTAAAGTTGAGAATTTTTTGATTAGAAAAAGTGAATGTTTACACCGAGTTCCTTCCATTATTTAATGGCCGTATGTCATCTCAACAGAATAAATAACGAGCGTATTTTGTTCATTTAATTCTTATTAATTAAAATAGACTAACGGGGAAAAAATGTTTCTTTTTCATCCAAAAGCACGTTCGGGTCCACTTTTTTCTAGATTTCAAGAGTGTATACCCATTTTAAGTACGTTTATTCCTGCAATTAAAATTCGTCTTTTTAGCTGTCATTATTTTATGTTGTTCAGATTTTCTCTTTTTCATTCTTTATATCCTCATTTTTGTAACCCATTTATTTATTCGAGATTTATCCGCTCGTTTTGTTTTTTTAAAAAAGATTAATTCTGCTTACTGCTTATAAATGATTCATTAAATACTCACGAATGAATTCCCCCTTTTTTAATGATTTTTAAAATGAAAAGATGAAATATTTAGTTTAAACAATATGTAATGGATCCAATCGATACATTTTTCTCTTTAGATATTTTAAATTGATAAATCACTTATAAAGACCAACTTGTTAAACGGGGAATTAATTTTAGTTCAACTCGTTCACAATGAAATATATTTCGTCATACCCGCTTAATAGGTTAAACAAAGAGAAATACTCCTCTGCCCTAAAAGCTATTTCTGTATTAACCTTCCAGCGGGCGCGCGTTTTCAAGAGATACTTGTATCGTGCATCGTATTACATATTTATATCGTTATTTTATAAATTTAAGAGCAATTTTTATTTATAAAATATTTATTTACTATTAAGCTAATAAATACAGGTAACATAAATAAAAGCTGTATTTATTTTTGTAAAACAGCACGATATATTTATGTATTACGATGCACGATATGTCGTAAAATTTGTGCAGGTGAGCCCGCTGGAAGGTTAATCAGATGTTAAATTTAGGGGTCTATTCTGGTACCCCCGGTTGGGTTCCATTGTTAAGCCAGAATAGACCCCTTACTCTCGGTTATTGACAGTAAAATGTTTCAATACCCTTCACTCCGAAAAAAGAACGTATTTTTCGTTTCTTTTTCCTTTAAATCAACTCTTTTGGAAATATTCACAAAAAATTATTCTCCTGGTTCAATATTCTTTGTGAGTAAAAAATGCAGTTATTTATTCTTAAGAATAAATTAATTGACATAGGAAACTTATTTGCCGGTTAATGTAAAGATCAACTCATAGGAAGTTTTGTGTTTTCAGCCATCTTAACTGTAAATACAACTTTAAAGTGAAAGCAAAAATGATATTTTAATGTAACGAAATTTATTGGTAAATAAATATACTTATGTTTCATGTCTTAGCGGCGATTCTAAAAATCGACGAAAAGAAGGAAATGATTTGCATGTTATTTAAATAACGAAATTCTTGAAACGAATCAGTCTTACAAGTTTGTTAAATATAGGGAAAACATGTCAAAGAAATTATTCCATGTTAACGGAAATATAATTTTCTGAAATTGAAGATGACTTAAAAGTTGTTTTGGTGGGGGTAATTATTTTTTGAGGAACCTTCCATCAGTCACGCATATGCAAGAGATACTTATATCGTATTACATACTTATATCGTTCTTTTATAAATTTAAGTGAGATTTTTATTTATATAATCTTTGTTTAGTATAAAGCTAATAAATACAGATTAGATAAATAAAAGTTGCATTTATTTTTGTAAAACAATACGATGCACGATATAAATATCTCCTGCATACGCGTGCCTGCTGGAAGGTTAAAGGAATAGCAGCAACAATAAAAACATAGAGAAGACCTTGAAATTGCGCTTTAAAACTGAATAAATTATGGAAAATATCACTCTGAAAGTGGATTTCGATGTTTTATTCTAAATAAAATTTCTTTCTGCGCTATGCAGTAGGGTGGGTCGAAAGAATTGATTTTTCGAGTATCGAATTCAAATAGGGTGTAAAAGTTATGCATTACCATGCTAATCAACGGAAAAATATTTAAAAAATTATATTTTTAATCTTAAAATCGTGCAAAGAGTCTAAAGTTTGGAAAAAATGACAAAAAACAACAATATTTAAAAAATCGTCGAAAAAGTCGATTTTTCGAGTATCGAACTCTAATAGGGCGCGAATGTCGTGCATTACCATGAAAAAATTATAATTTTAATCTTCAGTTCGCGAAAAGAGCCTGAAGTTTGGAAAAAATTTCAAAAAACAACAATATTTAACTCAACGCTAAAATTTTACAGGCTACAGATTTTTGCTTCTAATAGCGTCTAAGTATTTCATTTTAGTTGCCTGATGACAGAAAAATTTTATTTAAAAACCATGCACTACATTTTGAATTCGCTTAAAAGGCCCAAATTATAGAGTTTAGGTGAAAAATGGAGATTTTTACAATTTAACAAATAAATTTATTGTGGTATTTTAAATTATAAAATGCAATCTTTCTATGTTCAGGACCGTATTTGGCGGATGGATATCTTTTAATGGCAAACGAGACAGGAGTATATGTCTTCATAATGCAATTAACAAACATTTTGAGTTCTCTTGTAGGGCTTGTTTGACAATGAACAAGCGTGAGACCCGGATTGCACATGTCAACCATCGGGAGTGACTGAGAGGTCCAGGATCTCTCACAGACAGATCTGGAGCACATTGTCCTATCTGGATTACTCCGACATTATCCAGAAGGTACTGTTGATCTTTACTAAGATCAGTTTTATTTATATTGATTTCATTTAACTCCGTTGCTTCGAAATTTATAATGGGCAATTTCTCACAATTAGTTAGTCGTTTGACTATTTTCCCAGAAAATGACGCTGGTGCCGTCGTCTCTACGTTCAAATATTTATTTAAATCTTTGAATGGTAGATCGTTGAAGTGAAGTAAACATATCAGCCACTGCAACGGGCGCTGAATTTTAAGCTCTATGTTGAGGATAACACCATTTTTCTGTCCTGTGTTTGTTGCTGTACCTATAAAACCAACTGATTCCAGTTCATTCATGTCAACATCATTATCTTCCAGGTATTTAAGAATGTACCTGATTATATCACTACCGGTTCCACATGCTGGTGTGACGTGACCGACGTCATTTTCTGGAAAAAATAGACAAATAACTGTCTAATTGTGAGAAATTGCCCATTATAAATTTCGAAGCAATGGAGTTAAATGAAATCAATATAAATAAAACTGATTTTAGCAAAGATCAACAGTACTTTCTGGATATTGTCAGAGAAATCCAGACAGGAAAATGCGCTCCAGATCTGGCCGTAAGAGATCCTGGACCTCTCAGTCACTCCCGATGGCTGACCTGTGCAACCCTGGTCTTACGCTCGTTCATTTCCCAAACAAGCTCTACAGGCGAACTCAAAATGTTTGTTAACTACATTATGAAGACATATGCTCCTGTCTCGTTTGCCATTAAAAAGATATCCATCCCTCAAATACGGTCCTAAACATAGAAAGATTGCATTTTATAATTTAAAATACCACAATGAATTTTTTTATTAAATCATAAAAATCTCCATTTTTCATCTAAACTCTATAATTTGGGCATTTTGCGAGAATTCAAAATGTAGTACATGATTTTTAAATATAATTTTTCTGTTACCAGGCAACTAAAATGTTTCTAATATTGTCTAAGTACCTACTTAGCCGCTATTAGAAACAAAAATCTGTAGTCTGTAAAATTTTAGCGTAGAGTTAAATATTGTTGTTTTTCCCCAAACTTTAGGCTCTTTTCGCGAACTGAAGATTAAAAGTATAATTTTTTCCATAGTTTTCCTTCGATTAGCATGGTAGTACACAACTTTTCAGCCCTATTGAAATTCGATACTCGAAAAATCGACTTTTTCGGCGATTTTTTAAATATTGTTTTTTGTCATTTTTTCCAAATTATAGGCTCTTTCCTTGATTTTAAAATTAAAAGCATAATTTTTTAAATATTTTCTGTTGATTAGCATGGTAATACATAATGTTTGCGCCCTATTTGAATTCGATACTCAATAAATCGATTTTTTCGACCCACCCTACTATTCAGTTTCATTAAATGTTGAAAATAATATAAATTTAATGAAAACAGTGTTTAAAAGCACACTTCTATTAGTGTATTACAAATTACAAATTGTTTTTATTTTAATAATTTTCTACTTTTTTGTTTCAAAGTTTATAATTCATTATTATTAATATTTTGGAATCACGAAAACAATTTTTCTCAAATTTACCACCAGGTGTTGCCACGCTCATGGAATCAAAATTTAACTAATTATCGAATCGATTAACTGATAATTAGGTTATGAAAGTACTAAAATAGTGTATTGTAATATAAAGTTCACAAATGTACACAATTTCAGAACTCTAGTACATCAGGAAGTGAATGAAAAGTCGATTACAAAACTCCAACTTTACAAACATCAAACAGGTCAAGTATCAAAAAACAGTCAACAGGTCAAGTCAAAAGTGTATTGAAACAGTATTAAATAATGCTTTCTCATAAAAATATAACATAAACGATACAGTGAAAGTGGATACTTTGAAAATATTAAATGCATTAAAATCAGATATTTTTTTACTGTTACATAATAAAGATATATTTTCCTCTTTCATAATAATGAATAATATATGTTTAATCAGATGAAACATCGAAAATCTTTCTCTAGTATATCAGGAAGTAAGTGAAAAAGCGATTGCAAAATTCCAACTTTACAAACAGGAGACAAGTTCAGTTAATGAAAGAGTGTAATAAAATATGTGAATAAGTATATATGTTACGGCCAACGTGATTAATCGGTGATTTTTAGGCTCTATTATCAATAATAACCGGATTTTGATGCGGTTACTATTTATAATGACCGGTTATTATTGATAGTAACCTTGGTTAGTATTAATAATAATCGATTAATCACATTGACAGTAACTTGTACTATTTAATAAGATGAAATATCGTAAATCTATCTCTAATAAATCAGGAAGCGAGTGAAAAATCGATTGCAAAATTCCAACTTTAGAAACATGAAACAAGTCAAGTTAAATAAAAGAGTATAATAATCAAGACGAACCCTATTTCTGCTTCAAGTTCCCTCAAAGACAACTTGCTTAATCTTATTTTTACCAGCACCTTCTTCGGTTTAATTTCTATTCAAGTGAATGCAGTTTGGAATGCAATGCAGAGGGGGTTCCATCATCAACAGAGAGCATCCAAGCGTGAAGCAGAAGGCCGGCCAACCCTTAAGCTACCGAAAGACTATTACATTAATATTAGCCATTGTGAGATTTTCTGGGGGGAGGTTTCGAATAAGCACATCTATCTATCAAAGAGACTGAATATAGATGGCGCAGCGTCTCTGAGTTGGATGGAGGGGATTTAATGTTTCGAAACTGGGGAGTTTTCGCATGGTAATTAGGATTAAAGACGGATCTTCGGAGAAAAATAGGACCTGTTTGTCGAGAGAGTCAGGGTTCACTGAAATGGCCCATAACATGAAATGCTAAAGGGGGAATCGGACCGAACAGTTCGGAGGAAAGAGAGGTCAGGGAAAGAATTCGCTTTAGGTACAACATTGCAGATTTAAAAGTGGCGTGGTTATTTTAGTCATTTATATCGTTCAAAGATCCGCAAAAGACAGTTTTTACTTTATTGTATACAACCAGAAAGTATTGTAATTATCGAAAAATTCGATCTCCATGAGGCCGAAAAACAGCGTTTTGGAATCATGTCGGTTTGTCTGTGAACACGATAAATAAAAAACGCAACGAGCTACAAAGAAGAAATTTGGTGCATGTTCTTTACACCGAAATTGCAGATTTCTGTCAAAATTGCAAAAATTCGTCAAAGGAAAGAATAAGTATTTTATCTCAGTTGTTTATTTCCCTAAGGCCGAAAAGCAATGTTTGGGAATTATCTCTGTCTGTCTCTGAACGTGGTAAATGAAAAACTCAAAGAGCTAGAACGATGAAATTTGGTGCAGGGTCCTTTCACCGAGATTGCAGATTTCTGTCAAAATTGCAAAAATTCGTCAAGGGAAGTATATTTTATCTCAGTTGTTTATTTCCCTGAAGCCGAAAAACAGCGTTTTGGAATTATGTCTGTGAACACGATAAATAAAAAACGCAACGAGCTAGAAAGGTGAAATTTGGTGCATGATATTTACACCGAGATCGCAGATTTCTGTCAAAATTACAAAAAAATCGTCAAAGTATTTTATCTTTGTTGTTTACTTCTTCTAATTACTCTCTCGTATTCTTAATGGCACTGAAGAAGATGGGGTTCTTAGATAGTTTTCTTCTCCCTAGAACTTCTTAGGTAGTTCTTAGTATTGGTAAGTAATTCATATACGACAAGTTTTTGTGTTAATAATATGCATTTGTTTGTTTTTATATTTGTATTAACAGAATGCGTGTATTCGTATTTAGGTTTCCGTGCTCATTTCTTTAAATTTTTTAAATTAATTTTTAAGTGGTCCCATATACTAGGAACCGCTTCTCTGAACTCATCTACCCCTTCTGTTCTATCAATTGGATTAAAACAGATTTTTTAAGACACACTTTCATTAGTGCACTAAAAAGTAGGAATTTTATGAATTTAACTGATTTCTAATTTCGTCTTTATTCATACTTTTTTGTCTATTCATAGTTATAAATGTTATGGAATCCTAAAATAAATTATTTTTCTCAAATTCACTAACAGGTGACGCTCCTTGTATAGAATCAAAATTTAATTAAATTAATTGATTCATAAATAATATCTGAAAATATTATGATAGTGTTGTCATCTAGAACACACAAGTGTACAAAATTTCAAAATACTATCACAACAGGAAGCTAGTGAAAAAAAATCTTTCACAAAATTCCATCTTTACAAGCCAGGAACTAGTCATCTCTACTAATAATAAAGGAGAATGTGTGTGGCGCTTTACAGGTCAGATCGCTGGACCTAGAGCTACGAAATATGGCACAAACATACTTTGGAGGGTGAGAATGTGCACCTCGGAGCCCTTTTTTGAAATTTTAATTAGTTAAAGATTAACCAGAATTTTGTCTTTTTTCTTTAATAACTTCAGAAAATATTACGGCACAAAAATCATTTTTACACCATCTGAAAGTGCAAAAACTTACCTATTCAATGATAACAATTAAGTTGCTGTACAATGCTTTCTTGAATTATTCTTTTGGCATAATTTACAACAATACTTTTCATTGTTGCAACGCAACTGAAACCGTTTTCATTGTTTAAGCAAATATTTAATTACATATTTTTCTTTCCTTGTTGTAATCTGAGATAATATCCTAACACATTTTGCTTTCATATTTTATTTCATCAAAATTTTCGTGAAATCTCTAAACCAAGCTCTCCGAGATATTGCTTTGCTTACGTTAAGAAATATATCCAGTAAGCTGAATGGTTATGGTTGTTATGTTTTCATTCTTTTCTCAGTATGTTTTAATCCAGCTGACATGCCGCTGGCCATAAAATGTGCTGCGTCATTTTAATGTTGAAATCAAATGCATATTTTACATGAGGAATAAGAAAGTGAAAATAGTTCCGACAACATGAAATTAGAGGTTACATGACATGGTCAGTTATTTGACTCCATTAGGAACATTTATATAGAAAATGGGTCACTAATAGAACATGGGTTAAATATCTACCACAATCTGAAATTTAAAATTATGTTGTTAAGAGAACAATGAATATAAAATAATGCAAGATTCAATTGAAATCATATTTCCGGCAAAAAAGCTGATCGCCGAAGGCGGCTAGTGTTAAATAAAAGTATATAAGTTGCTTGCCTTTATTTAAGTTTTGATAAAAACAGAATTTTTCAACCCAATTCCGACCATCAAATGCGTTACTAATTACTAAATAAAGATTTATTGATTACCCCATTAACCCCTCCCTGAAAAACAACACGCAGTTTTCATTTCCAGGCTCTAACGCTTATTTCTTTGTTTTTCTGTTGGAACGACATTTTACCGTCTGGTAAACATCCGCTTCTTTCTTGTATACAGATAGGCAATAGGCAATGAATCTTTTTTCATGCTGAAGCACAAAATCTCAAATACCATAATCTTTATAAATTTCGGTACTTGCCAATAGAACATCATTACTTTTGTAAGGCTCGTCGAGAAGTTCAGATCTTTTCCTCTCTTCATATTTGTTCAGAGTGGAGCAAAGGAAATTTGTAATTAAAGAAATAGTTTTTTCTTTTTGGAAACTGCTTTAACCCTTTTGGGCATATACGTCTGGAGATTAGATCTGATTCCCTACTGGTAAATAAATCCGATTTTTACATGGGTTTTTATGTTTTCAATGTTCTTAAGGAATTAAAGAAACTTGGAAACACTCTCAGATTGCAAATGGCGGACTTCACTGAAGTTTCAATTGATCTATTTTTTTTTAAATTTTACAATAAGTACTACCATATTTATGCCATACTTAGTGTAAAATAGTTCTTATCGTTCTTATTAAGTAATAATTTAGCCTTTTTAAGATTCGATTTTAGAAATTGTGAATAAATTCTTTTTGTGGGATGTATTGTCCCAATCGTATATCACAGTGGGATAATATATCCCATCAGTGATAAAATTACTACGAGATTATTGTTACGGAGCTGTAAAGTTGTTTCCCTGAGATGCTAATATTAAAGCAGGAAAGAGAGTTTTACAGATGTTTTACTGGAATAGTTCCAGTCGATTATATGTACGATTGGGACATATTGTGCCAGGAGATTTCCAGGAAACGGGAAGAGTGGGAAAACTTTAGACTCACAGTATACTTCTTTTAGTATGTCAACATTAAATTAAACTCCTTTTCATAGTTAAATTTTAATTATGCAAAAGTCGGGTCCAAAGGGTTAAAGATAATTTTTCATCGAAAATATTTGTTGCCTAAAGTAAGATGATTAAAGAAAATGTGATCTTTGTCCTTATAGCCAACTCTTACCGGGACAATTTGCGAAATACAAGCGAACATACTACCCAGAAACATCTACTAGTCATAAAAAAAGAATTCGAAGATTTTCTATTTTTTTCCTAGATAGCTGGATTTTAAAGCTCATAGACTACAGCTAGTCTATAACTTTGAAAAAACGATAATGAAAGTCTTACTGGCCCTCATGTACACCATTCCTTAAAGATAGCATTTCTAAATAAGGCTACAGAGGCTAAATGTTCACAATTATTTCTTATATGCTCTGAAAGAGGGTTTGCTTCTGTTTCTGAAAAACTCTTTTTTTCAAATGATTTCCAGTACTTTTTTGTCCGGATCATATTGAAAACTGGTTTAGTTCAATATATTATTCACACTTTCCTTACGTTTCGTTTGGAATCAAATACAAGAATAATATATTTGTATCTTCAACATACGATTTGAATTAGTTAGGTAGTTTGTTTTTTATGGAGCAAGGGCTAGAATTGGCCATACTCTGCGAAACTTACGATTTGCATTACTCAACTAAAAGAATGACATTAAAATACTGGATGGATGAGTTGATTACTGCTGAAAATATGAAGATGCTGCACTTGTAGAATGCCAACGCCATTTCTAGAATAGCTTTGCACAAAATATTGACTAGTTAAGGGAAGGAAAACAATAATTAAACTAGGATCGAAACAACATGCGGAGGTTTTTCCCTTCCCCAGAGAATGGCTGAGAGGAAGGAAGGATACATAGAGCCGACGATGTGGAGAGTCATCAGTAAAAACCGCTACTGTCCCTGATAGATAGATAAATAAAAATTGAAGCAACACGGGAGCTCCAATTGAACAAGAAGACGTAATTAAAATCCCAACTAAAGAAGGCGAGAAACGGTTAGGCTTGGAATCAGCTCTAATTAAAGAAGAGAAGACGTCACCGTATCGAACATATTCCCCAAGAAACACTAAAAGCCAATCAGAGTTTATTGTCGAGAAAGCATTAAAAGCACCCTTCAAAACCTGAATGGAAGCCTTCATTTTCAATTCAAGTGCAAAAATGGGGTTCTCTACAAATGTGCCTTCCGAAGTTTATTTAGGAAAAGTGAAGTTTAGGTAGATGATGTTAATGGATATATAAAGACGTCATGGTTTTCTAATCGAAGAGACTGGGAGATCTTATCGGGAATTCATTAGCAGTGAAGGATGTCATTTGCTCTTATCCTGAGGCGTGAAAGGAACAGTTTTCTTCTAAAATGATGAGATTTCCTTTCGCATTTACTCATTAAGAAGATTCTTTGAAGGTCGACCTTCTAATGGATACTCCGGCAGACATAAACAGTCCTGTGCTCCGAAATGAAACTCTAATAATGGCCGTTCTTCATCACAACAAGCGTAAAATAGGAGAAATAAAATACCTCGCATTTCGAGATAATGGATATTTTAATTCAGTTAGTTTAAACTTAGCTTCCGGTTTATAGAGTGGTCTGTCAGTTACTGAATTAACATTTGTAATATAACACGTCTGCCACGAGAAGGGAGCTGTGAAGGTAAGCACCACACGATATCAAACTAGTCTAGTTAGATAAAGTTAGGAGACGTTAACACATTCGTATTTATTAGAAACCTATTATTTCGCATCGATCTGCTAACCATTTTGTAATTTTCCCTTTCTCAGCAAATGTACTCGTCTGTAGAGGTCAAAGCTAATCCGCCTTATCGTGTTGGACGCACTATATCTTGCTCTGAATTTTTCTGTTGCTTTTGAAACTACGTGTAAAGAACTCTTATTGCTTTCACTGCTAAGTGCATTTCTTTACTCTATTACTTCCTAAAATGAACTGGAGTATTTATAGTAGATAAAATGTCAAAAAAAAAAAAGAAATTTGTCCGGAAACTTTATAGATGGTACCTCAGAGCAAATAAATATGGGATTCACGGTAAAATATCACGATATTTGACTTTTTTCTTGAATATATTGTCAGTTCAGAGTGGAATTTTAAGCATGAAAACTGAATACCGCTATATTTCGGCATTGTGGATCGTTTGGGGAAAGTAAGTTATAGTCGCTAGGTATATCCCGCAGAAAAACTCTCTGATGAGTTCTTTTAATCGCAGCCGCAATTTTGTAGAAATGCAGATTATACTATAAACATTTCATAATCGCTTTTATTTTTATTTTGTTTAAAATTTTTGTTTAATTAAATAAAAAAGTTTTTGAAAACACACTTTTGTAGTATACAAAAAAGTAGAATCTATTTTAATTATTTTCTACTTTTTAGTCTTTAAGTTATAATTCATTATTAAAAATACTATGGACTCTTGAAAGCAATTTTTCTCAAATTCACCACCAGATGGGGCCACTCGTATGGAACCAAATTTGAATTGAATTAATAGATTAATTGATAATTAAGTTCCGAAAATATTAAAATTCAGCATTGTCATCGAGAATTCACAAGAGTACAAAATTTCAAAACTCTTCTAATCAGGAAACGAGTAAAAAATTGATTAAAAATTCCATCTTTACACACATAAAACAAGTCAAGTGAAATAAAAGTAAATAAAAGAACATTTTTTGCTAATTTAAGTTATATTGGAAGTTATTAAGCTTTTAAGTATAAATAAGAATTTCATCGGAAAACAAATTTTGTTTATTTTAAAGGCAAAGTTTTTGGAAATAAACATATTAAAATAATTTTAAATGGTGCTTCCAAGCACCTTCACTAAATGAAATGTGGTTGCTGGCATGAGCAGTGAGCTTCTTGCCTCTACTATAGGAATTTATGGCATGTCGTGTGTCACATTCGATCCGTCCCAAACAGATCTGATTTCAGACAACATGAAAGATGATTCTTGTGCAATCACGGTAATTTTCCATATGATTTGATTTATATTATTGCGTCTTTCGCGGCGATAAAATGACATCATAAGACAATACCTCGCATCCTGTCACCACACACTCCAATACTAGTATGAACGTTTCTTTTGAAAATACCAGAGGAACTCTGAACTTAGTTCCTTACCCACAAAACATCCGCTTTGTCCTTTAGTGCATCGAAGCTGCCACAACACATAAAGGTAAGATACATACTTTGTTCCGTAAGGCTTTATGTTTATAGTCCTAGCACTTTTAGAAGTTTTAAATATCGGTGTTTGTGCCTCTCAAAGGCTAATTGTTGCGGGACTCTAAAGTCCGCTGTGCAGCAGCCTGCCGCGAAAACAGTTAATGCATTTTGCCAAAGGAAAATGGGTCAACTGCAAAGGAGATCATTCTTAATTCTCCAAACGGAAACTTCAGAAAGAAAGAAATAGCAAAGCCAAAATTAAAAACTGATTCTATATGCAAAAACTCAAAGCTGGTCAAGGCCTACACAGTGCACACCAACTGTAAGCACGTGCCACGGTTCTGCAGAAAAAAATCTCGTCTCCTTTGAGGTTGAACAGAATTCGCAGTTATATCGATCGATACTAATTCAGATTTCATTCTAAGTCTAGTAAGAGGAAAAAAACTAACCGAACCAGTTGAATTAAACCACCCTAAAGATCTCAGTAGTTGTGACCGTTGAAAATTGAAAAGTAAGGTCTTCCTGCTATGATTTGAAATTCGCTACTATTTCTACAAAATCACGTACTCCAGGGCAGTCTAAAATGGACTCGACACCACGAATTTTACTTCCTTGTTTGGCGATACGTTCAAAAGTTCAAAGCATCTATAACTAGATCCTGCTGAGGGGGATAATTGGATTGTGTTGAGAGCCTCCAGCAACCCCCTCCAGTGGTGTTGATAGCATGTCTTCTCCACTTCATTAATGAGTGCATTCCTCTCTTAGAACTGCCATGCGTTCTAAATTAAATACCATTAAATATCTCGTTAACATGTACTAGGCTGCACGCACAGAACTTCAGAAAACATTCTTAAGCTAAATATAACTTTAAGCTGCACGGATATAAGGCGTAAGTAAGTTAACAACTACACCTGATAGAGTACGCATTTTAACATTCAATCTGTATTCCAATTCAACGATTATTCTTCGCATTTTTCAGTTTATGGCTGTGAAAGTTTTCACCAGGAACCTTCTTACCGTTTTCTGTTCTATATGTATTAGCATGATATCATCCCTCCAGACAAATTCATCACCTTGGTTTTTCAACTTCTTGCACCGTTTCTGGTGATCAGTGACTTCAATGGCCAAAATATTTTATGGATTTCGGATAATACATATTTTCATTGGCTACAGACAGGAAAATTGGTACCTGATAACTGTCCCTGCCTGCTCAGTAATGGTGAGAAGAGGTTCTTTCAAGACTCTGTTCTTACTTTTCATAGTTTGGGCCTGGTCATATGTTTTCCTTCACTGCTACTGTTGATGAATTTTGCAGTTAGAAGTTCATTACAATAGTAATAACTTCTATTTTATAGTCTGCGACGCTGATAGTACCTGTGAAACTCAACCTCCACAGGGATTTCTACTCCTGCGAGCAGACTAGAGGACGGTCACACAATTTGTAGTAATTATTGAAGCGATGATTTCTAATGGGGGTATTATTAATTCTCTTCAAAAAGTCACCAGCAAGATTACAAGATTTGCTGATGCTTCAATTCTTAGGAGCTAATCCCAGTCATATATACGTACTCGTCCGTGATGCATTGATGATTGTCACGACACTTACAGGAACTGGAAGAAATTTTGGGTAATATTCAGTAAGTACTGTGGTTCAGTAAGTACTGTGACATCATAGCGGCATCTGGCAGTATCTCGAGTTGTAATTGCATGCAGATCGGATACGCCCTTTTTGTGATGTCACCTATCGACCAATAGCGAGCAGCCTGTTTGGAGTACTTAAAGACGATGATTACTTCTGTTCACTCTCTTCCTTTTGTATCATCTCACAGCTAGCGTGTTTAATGATGTTATGATTTATTTTTGGATTTTAATTTAGTTGTTCGATTAAATTTGTTATTTTGTTATGAGATGGTATTTCTTTGACTGTGTGACCCTCTCTGTGTTTCTCACAATGGAGTACTTCTGATATATATATGTGGAATCGGGCATGATAGGTTGAGAAGCTGAGTAGTGTAATATTGTACTAGTTAATATGAAGTACTTAAGTGTCAATCGCTCTAATTACTTAATATCTCGGCGACTAGCCCGATAAATCTCACCTCTACACATGTTGTTAAGTTAACTTGACCTCGACGTAGGCCTAGAAGTTACAACTCTCACGTCGAATTCAACGTGTAGTCAGAGAAAATCTTGCATTTGCTCTGTTTCTTTTATGCTGTCATCTACACACAGTGCACAACTATGGAATAAGCAAAAGCAGCTAATGGCATAAATATAGACTTTTCATTTTTCTTCTTAAATATAGTCACTACTTCATGTTCTTCCCCCATAAGATATTGCTAATGTTATCCATCAGCCATTTTTAGAAGTTTCGAGCACTGACTTATACAGTTTGACTTTTCTAGCGACTAACAAACGTGCCGAATTCCGCTCCATTACTGTCTGTACTCAACAATAGCCGTTGCGAGTCACGAGCACGGCATATTATGATTTCTAATAATTTCTTAGCTGTAAACATTTACTAACCAAAGAGACAAATCTGTACCAGCTTCCCTTGAGCAGGTTTTAAGAAGTTTTATTAAAACTTGAGGACAGGTTACGAACGCACACAAAGAAACTGACTATCTATATATTAAAAATAATTTGGTGAAACATTCAGACAATTCGCCAGCCCCAACCACTCGACGGATTTCGATAAATTTTATTTCATATGAAAGCTTATGACAACTAGATAAGTCATAAAAGGTCGCCGGTCCCCCCCTTTTTGAACGAAATCGGTAAAACATTTCTCCACCATATATTCTCTATAGGGAAAAACTTTAGATAGTTCGCCAGCCACAACCACCCGACGGATTTGGACAATTTTTATCTCATATGAAAGCTTATGACGTCTAGATATGTCATCAAGAGTCGTATGCCACCCAGCACTCTTAATTTTCGAGAGATATTTCAAAATAAACGGAATATATTTACGGATATTTATTTGCAAAATAGTACCGTGTTTCTGAGCCTCAAAACTGGACTGATTTCGCCAATTTATTACGTCACTTCTTTCAAATAACTAACGAATCAGAATGTTCTGCTTTATTTTCGTAAGTTTAAAATAGTGTTTTTCATTTGCATACAGTTCTGTTGCATTTCATTCCAATTAAATTTAACTTTAATATCAGACGATTTTGTTAAGACATATCTATAAATATTATCATCTTTATTTTAGTTAACATTTAATTAAAAATAAATCAATAGCAAACTATTTTGTTTCCTTTCTAAATTTATTTTTATTTGATTGGCAACAAGAAAATTAGTTGTTAAAAAACTCTTAAGGAATGCAGCGTTGTTAAATGAGAGAATGGAGTTGTTTCTGGAATAAACATTTGAATTTTGCGATGACTTTTTGTTTTCATCAATAATCCAACAGTTCCATCAAAATGGCGTGTCAAAAATATTGTAAAATACCTATGCAGGTGATGGAAACTGTTTATTTAGGGCGATATCATTTTGTATTCATGGATGTGAAGACTTTCATGCCGAAATTCGTGAGAAAGTTATACAAAACATTACAGCTAGATGGGGCTTATTGAAAGATTTTACAATTTTAAAGGAATCTGTTGTCTACAAAGAATATAAAATCTACTATGGTTTTATGGTCCGTTCCACTGATCTTCATGCTGTGACGTCGTGAGACCACGGGTAGCGTGAATCAACAGCTAGACTAGTATCAATTCTAATAATTTTTATTTTAAAGTTACTCGAAGTATCTGGGTTATTATAGATTACAAAATAAGCAATAATTTATGTACAGAATATTATAGACGTGAGTAAAATTACAGGATGGTGTTTGAGGCAGCCTCTGCAGGTAGAAATAACAGTCACTCAGAGCAACGGCTCCACTTAAAATCTATTGAAAGTTCAATAAGTCCTCATGAGCATCCGCTCATCTCGAATAAAACTCGAACAGTTCAGATACGAGAGCTATGTTCTCCTAAAACAGTTAAACAGAAGCGTACAGCTTCTTAACTCTGCTTCTCTCATCTACACAACTGGCCGCATGGGACCCAGTTATTTCTAAAACCGATCCGAAGATCCAGCACTCGAATCACGATGCTATGATCGGAATCCGATCACTAAGTGATCGCCGATCGAAAATCAACTCTCTTCCTTTCTTTTTTGCCACAACTTAAATCCTCGTTTTCCCCGGAACAAGGTCCGCCCAACACGTGAGGGTTTCCGCCCAATTCGTGGGGGTTGGCTGACAATTAGGTGATGTCCACCAATGAGGTCTTCCTTTCACCAGGCGATTGATTTATGTCCAGTGACAGTCTTGGCTATTAGCTGTCTCGTCTATGGATAGTCTCGTCTCAGTTCAACTGAGAACGGACATCCATCACTCCTTCTTAATTGGGAGTTCCGAAAAGGCTTTGTGTGCCAAGTGTTACTAGATATTGATTGAAAAAAAGCTCTTTGTGCGAATTCTCCTTTGTGGAGTTTCCCGACCGTCCAGGTGGCTACTTTGGCGGGGCCGATTTTAGCAGCTGTTCTGGAATCTTCACAATGCAGTATTTAAAACTGAGGAAAGTAGTGGCTGAGAGCCTCGAAGCAGCGAAGTGGCAGAGGCAGTGCTGAGCAAAGTGGGTGCTGCCGCGAACCCGCCCGGAGGAGGGCGGTGAGAGCGGCTAGAAGTACATAAATTTACTTGCGCAGTAAAACATCACTTGCACTGCCATCTCTTGTTTTTAATAATAGCTGAGTTGCAACAGGGCATAATTTGTGTCTAGCACAATGAAGATCATACCGATTAGAATTTCAGTCATACTGTTTTTGGTGTTTTACTTTTTAAAGAATATCAAACGTATTCCCATAAAATGAATAAATATTTGATACTTGTAAATATTCAATGAATATTTGAATTTGTAATGAGAGACTTTGCGCTTCCAATTCATTTCACATTTACAGTAAAATATGGAAAACGATCTTCGTTTGCTTAAAATTACCATGATAATTAAATCCTAAAAACACTCTTTTAAATGATCGCAATTCCGAACTTTATTTGGAGGCGAAAGCAGGTTGTTATTATCACACTTTGTTTAAACATCATATTCCTAATTATTTATTTACATTTTTGAGAACTTGATAGCCTTTCAAATATTATTTGTATGAAAATAAGTTTATTTTAATGCTTTGATTTCATCAAATAAGGGAAAAATTGATTTCAATACTGAAAGGCCATCTTCAGCATTGATTAATCATTTTTAAGTTTAACAAAATCATTTATTAATTCAAGTTTAAACAATGAGATCTTAAAACATTTTATCATCAAAGAGCACATTTAATCCTCTTACAAAAATATTTTACACTCCTCTGAAATAAGTGTACCAATTACGAGTCATTTCTTTAATGAATTACTTTATTCAACGACAAAAATGCTGTTCATATTCGAATATTATTTAGTGGCTTTTCTGGAGCTTTATATTATATTAATTGCTTTAAATACCTGTACACTGAATATTGTGTCTTTAATTTTGAAAGGTAATTCCCTTAATTTGTTTTCTTCTTGGACAAAAATTAGAAGCACGATTACGGGATAAATACATTTTGTAATTGAGTCTTTTTTTTAAAGCAAGCATCGTTATTCCATTACAGTTCTTATTATACAGAAGATAAGTTTAAATGAATGAACGTTTTTAAAATTAATCGAAGTATATTCTCTCACAAAACCATTGAGGAGATGAATTTCTTTATCGTCCTAAATCATTCAATCTTATCTTAAAATTTATTTATTATTCTTACACTGCATCATTTTTGGAAAATTTACGAGTTATCTGTTATATGAAAAAATGAGCATTTCTAGATCTGATACTGTAAATGGCAATAATTCCATGTTAAAAATATTCAGTAGGGAGAAATGTATCCTTTTCTTACCAACAGTCGAGTAGTATATTCTTCAGAATAATTTCTAACAGTCAACGTTTAAAGAAATGTACAGAATTCTCTACATGAAGAAACAAGAACTGCAAGAAGAAAATACTCCCTAGAGAAATTCTAAACTTTTATGAAAAATATTCGTTCTTGTCAAAATAGGACAAATATGAGTTCCTCAGTAAGGAGTGTCACCTTCTCGACGTTGATGAACATTTGCATTTGTTACACTTGCTTTCCACTAAAATTCCGAGGAGAGCGTAGGGAATTTTGTACATTTCTTTTCACAAGACCATTTTGAGTTCCTTCATGGTTCAAGCAGGGTGATTTCTTTGGGCAATAGATCTATTTACTGCATCCCAGGGCTGCTGTACGAGATTAAAGGACGAGGAAATATCATGAGTCTAGTATTGCCATCCATGAGTAGAAAGTATGGACCAACTGTAAACGGAAAAATATGGACAAGATACAGGATGATCTGGGTACAAAATCTATTTAATGTCACTGTACCTATGTCAAAGATATTAAGCAATATCTTACTGTTATACATAGTGCTTACTCATGCAATTACTCCTCAGCCATAACAATCAGCTTCAAGCTCATTCTGGTATGATAACGAGTTGAACCACGACATTCTTGGTTGTGAATTCAGGATTCTTCAGAGAAGATCGTTCTGGATCTTTCAGGCTGACCCCAACGAATATGATCATTGCACCAGTGGGATCTTTCCCGACGGTGATGTTCTCGCTGTGAAATGCATATAAAGAGAGCACATAGGCCAAAATATTTAATTGCCGAAAAATGATACTGGCAGTCAAACAGAATAATTTTGTTGACAGATATCTTATTTTGTCCCAATAAAATAATAATGGTTAGTTAACTGAGAGTAACTCAGGTTTGCAAAATATACATGAAAATCACGCCATAATGTCAAAAGCATATTAGCATTCTCGTTAGTCAAAATATTGCAGCATTCGTCTTTCAATCATATCGATGCATTATTTGGGTTCTGCTAAGTTGGAATGCATTCTCATGGTCCGCGGTGGTCTATTGGCACAGAGTCTCGGCTTCGAAACCCGATTCTTCCAAAATCCATTATGTATACAGGTCTGGAGCCCGTTAACTGCCATGATTCACACCTGTGAGTTTCACCTTTTCTATGTCATTAGGTGACCCCTGCTCTACTATCTCTTTAGATAGAAAGAGTGAATCTCACAGGTGTGAGACATGGCAGTCAACGTGTTAAATTTGTTGAGGTAAAAACTCCTTCCACTGGTGCTTTATGGAAGTTTGGGGTTCGACTACGTTTCAAAATTACGCAGCCTTTCCTCGCCATCGTGTTACTTCAGAAGGGAACATTAATGAAATCAGCCATTTAGTACCCTCTGAGCTCTTTGCGCATAAATGCTTATACAACCTTTCCTAAATTGGTAGTTAGTGAATTCTGAAAAAAAAATTCAATTCTGTGGTAATTTATTAGACCATTATTAATTGGCAAATGCTTTTGTTCAACATCAAAATTTTATTTAGTTTCCATATATTTTAAGCTCCCACTGAATACAAAGCGGTAGGCAAATATTTGCAATTGACTCGAAAAATTTTCAAAACACGCTTCAAACGATAAATTGAACTTTTGCAAACACAATTTGCATTATATTTGTGAACTAGATGAAGGAGGAAAAATACGTCCTCATTGGCTTATAAGTTGAGAGGCACGAAAGGAAAAAAAAATTCAGAGCTTTATTTATTTGTCTCTTATACTAAAAAACTCCTCTAAATTTGTATCAAAAGAAAATTATTCTTCCGTTCACTCATATAGTCCTAAGTCCAAAATTTGTCAGTGACACTAAAGTCAATTGAAGAACGTCCGAAAAAATCGAGAATAATACAATATAAAAAGAAATGTCAATCACATAAAAAGATAATTCATTGAAAGCAAACTTTTCTCAATGGGTTAACTCCATGCCAGGGATTTCAAAGCCCTGAAATTACCTAGATAAACAAACGTAAACACTGACGCTCCTATCAAACATCGTAATATTCAAGATAAGGCTTTATTTCCTATAGATGGATGATATTCATAATAAGATTCGTTCAAGAAGAGACCATATTTGCTACAAGTTCAATATGGTTTGTTAATCCATAACATTTTGAAATCTAACAGCTCATGATTAAGTATATTTTGACACATTTAATGAAAATGTACGGCGTTAATACTTACAGGGTGCGAAACATGATCAGTTGGAGAAGCCGTGAAATACTACAGAAACACGAAAAATCAACATGAGTAATCAGTGTTGTCAGCATTCAAAAGAGAAATTTTAATTCCAAACCTACCCATGAAAAAATTTTTCTAAGGAGATTCGAACTTCTAGTCAAAACATTGTAGCATCATCATCATGTTTTAGGCTTGATTCGTATGCCTTTACATTACTTTTAAAAACTAATACTTAATTATAGTAGCGATAACGTGCACACAAAAAATGTATTTAACATCGTCGAGGAGTAACTAAAATAATGAAAGATATAGTAAAACATATTTAAAAATTAAAAAAATAATTAAAATTCAAGAACAAATTCTACGGAAATGAAATTTAAATCATTGAAAGATAATTTTTTGAATTGTAAAGTGGTATGAAAATAGTTTTTGCGCAATAATATGCTCCGAGATTATTGAGGAAAAACGTTAAAATCTTGACCAATTTTTAATTAAAAAATCTAAAAAAATATTGAAAAACCTTTCTTAGTGAACACCTACTCTCCAAGAAATAACTACAGGCCAAATTTGGTAGCATTCGGTCTAACAGTGTGACTCATAGAGCATTTGAACGATCATGCATACAGTATCACGCAATTTACAGATGATATAGCTTATAAACAATATAACGCTAAAAAAATTCAAGGCCCGACAACACCACCTACCATTGAGCCAAACAAGGGAATGCATCACAGCATTATTGCTCACGGCGCTTCTAAGCCTACAGCCCTAGGAGAAGTGACCCAATCACTTGATCCATGGCAGGTTAAATACTTCAATGGGCAAACCGTCAGCCATCCAATACACTGGGGAGCAGACTGCACTTCCTGTCAACCCGAAGCTAGGACTAGGAGACGAGTCCCCCAGGGTTCCCATTGCCCTGTTTGTAGGGCAGATATGTGGTGTGTATCTGTTGAAGCATTCAGCTTCTCGGGGAGAGTCGCTCACCTTTCCGTACAGGGAAGAGAAGCGAAAGAACAGCAGTCAGTGTTCATACTAAATGATATAAGAGAAGGCTCACATAACTAATGCAAAAGTAAGGAAGGAAACAGAGCTCATAGCAACCAAATTGAGAAGCTGTCGAAGAATGTAGCAACAGAAAGTAAAAATGATATCTCTATGACAAAGCAAGCAGCCCTTATTCTAGACTGAACACGAAAGGAAGACAATTAGAAGAAATATGAGAAATATCACTGGGACAAAAGCTGTTTTTAGTTTGAGTTGTATTAATGTCCCGTTCTGAAGCAACACGAGGGCTGTTCTGGGGCGGATCTAGTAATGTTGAACCGTGGTAATATGACGACACGCTCTTCAAACTTCCGCACCACACCATTGGGAGGACATGTAGCCACCACATATGATTTCTAGAGCAAGGATTATCAGATAGGCAAAGTGGGTAACTCCTTAGGGAGCCTCCAACGCCTCGTGATATTTTGCATTATTTTCAAAGTAATTTTATTACGTGCTTTCATTTAATTTACAAGAGTCATGAACTCGAATTTATTCAAATTAAAATCAAGTATCTCTTAAATTTCAGAGCCTTTCCGATTTCAAATTCGCTTGCAGATCAATGTGGTCCAGTTTGTTCCACAGTTGATTGGCTGATTCAACAGTCCTGGTAAACTTTGTAATAAAGCAGTGGTTCCCAACCTTTTTGGTTGTGGAAAACACCAGTTGCGTAAAAAATATTTTGCAATTTATTCCCATTTTTTTAAAGAAAATTTCTTTTAAATTTAAATTTATGTTTTATTTTATCTGCGAGGTTTCCTGAAAGTGACTCGCAATTAAATATTTTGGTATTTCAGTTTGTCTTAGTATTTGCTACTTAAAAACTGCCTGCATAGATATAAAATGAAAATCAATAAAAATATTTGGTTTTGGAAGTTAAGGAAGGGAAAGAGGGTCTCCGAATATAGTTTTGCCTCTAAGACCCTACAGGGCTTAATCCGGTCCTGGGGCAAGCCGGAGGGCGCAACACCAAAACTGTCACAGACAGACACTACGATTCTGGTTGAGGGGGAAAAAAGGAATAATATTCCTATGTACTTTGGCATTGGGATTGAGACTCATCTAAAGATGGTGATCTTCGGAGGGGTAGGAGCATTGAGTCGAAGTACTAAGTATTTTTGTACAGTACAAGTAATACCCCGACTAACGCGAATCCGAAGTCACTCGGTTTTTCATTTCCCTCTCTCGCTGCTAATATTTACCATTTTAGAATAGGATACAAATGCAGAAATAAAAAGAGAATTTGTCCATCCTTTTTCAAAAATGAGCAGGAAATGACGCTAAAAACTGACGAAGTCCCTCATGTAATAGAAGTTGTCAATCTTGCGAAACAATAATATTGGGAAGCTAATAGCAATGTCGCCAATGAGCTGTTGGAATCGCACAGCAAAGACCTGAAATTCGATGAGCTTACAGAGATGGATGAACAAATCGCTTTTATAGAAGCCGACACCTCAGATCCATATCCGCAAGAAAAGCAAATGGCAGCTGTAGGCTTGACAGAAAGTTTCGTCTCGTTTGAAAAAGGGTTACAAATTTTGGAGATGATAGACTGTAATGAAGAATGTATTTGTAGTTCCGAGACAAGGAATTATAAAAGAGTTAATTCGCTATAAAGAAATGTTACATGTGAAAAAAGTACTAATAAATTTAAAGATCATTATGAATTTCGAAGGAAATATATTTCCCTGCTGCCCATTTTGCTTCTGAAGAGAAATTACTTAATAGAATGAGATGAAAGATAAATAAAAACCGCAGTTAGTTACCAGAATTATTTTTAATAGCAAAAATGACTCTTTTTACTATCTGAAGTTCGAATAAACGTAAAGTAAAAACATCCGCCATTTGTTCACTTCAAACAAAATGGAAAACGACACTCCAACGTAAAGAATCGTATACTGAATTATTCAGGATAAAAGACTGAGGAATGCAAGGAGTTTGGAAAATTTAGCTAGAGTGAATTTTTATCTCTTGCTTCGTGGTACAAAAGATTTTTTTTCCCGAGCACCATTCAAAAGACGAAAGTGTACACAAAAGCATGCGTATAGAACCTATTTTGCAGTAAAGGGTGGTTTTTTCTTTTATCGAAATTGGCTCTGACAGTGCATATTCTCTGCGCATGGAGAAAATCCATTTGCGAGACTAATGCCTTCCAATTCACGATGGACCTGTTTATTTATGCGGCTTGAGATTTAATGAAATCTTTTGACACGGGAATTCCTTTTGGAAATGTGCTTTACCTCATTAGAGGCCTGATTTGAACGATGAGACCCTAGTGAACGGAATGGAAAATAAGAGTTGTTTTTGACGACTGAGTTTTCTTTCGACTTTAAAAAGGGAACAGAAGTAGCAAAAATCTTGAAAGTTTCTTAAATAAATGTCCTAGCTTCAAACAAGCGTAAATAAAGATTAGTTATTCGGTTTCAATAAATTCGATTCTACTCAAGTTTCTTAAAATTCTTTTAAACACATTTTGTGTCAGGTCACATAAAATTACGCCATTTTCGTAGTACGTAGACGGCAGATGTGCTAATTTTCAAACTGACTGGTCTCTGAGCAAGAAAGGACAGAGGATATTGCTGTGAACTTAGAATATGTCCTTCTGGTGAAGAAAGATTGTCTGTTTCATGTCTGGAATTCTACTACAGAGCAATTAAGCCATGTTCCACAAAATTACGTTGTTTTCGTAGTATGGCAGATGTGTTC
Source organism: Araneus ventricosus (assembly GCA_013235015.1). Lineage (NCBI taxonomy): Eukaryota > Metazoa > Arthropoda > Arachnida > Araneae > Araneidae > Araneus > Araneus ventricosus. The sequence continues at coordinate 44,563 of BGPR01000231.1, forward strand.
ATTTTTAAACTGGCTGGTCTCTGAGCAAGAAATGACGGAAGCTGTGTCGTCAAATTGACGTTAGCTTAGAATATGTAATTGTACCGAAGAGAGATTGTCTTTTTAATGTCTGGAATTTCACTACATAACTTTTATTCTTCGTGCTTTCTATACAATTTTTATAACCATCCATTTCCAAGTATTCAAATGTGTGTAATCTTGAATGCTCGCAGTGTCATTGCAATTAATTATTTTAGTAAGATTAACGTGCCATTTTGAAGCTACATGACGGCTATTTTGGAACAGATTTCATAATTTTGCGTTGATGTTGGATGACGAGAATGATACCAGAGCCGTCACTTCCACTCAAGTTTCAGCCCCATTCCAGCGGGCTTTCGTTTAAACCTCATTGTATTTAGCGTGCACCGGTTATGTTCACAAGGCGGATCCGTGGAATCGGATCTCGAATTTGCGACTCTCCTCTTCCGAAGCCGAGACCACGAGAGCCCCGAGGCACCGCAGTTTTAATGTGAATGAATATGATTTTCTATAATGTAACAAATAGCGTTACAATGAATCTTTGAAATCAATAAGTTTATTTTTATCTAACTGTTTTTGTAGTGTATTTCAGATACAGTTAAAATCTTGGGTGACTAACTTTTTAACCTAGGGGAGAGTGGGGCACCTTGAACATAGGGGCACCTTGAACATAGGGGCACCTTGAACTATCGGCATTTATTCTTTTATTTTTTATTTTCTCACACTAGATGTTACCACAGTACTATCAACTAGAACTGAATATATGATTCATGCAAAACATTGTTTATTTCCCTTGCTTGCTGCCATTGTAGAGGGTTGTGTTTAAAATCCACATATGAGAGTAAAATTTTACGGGTAAGTTAGCAGTTTTTTTTCGCTTTGATGAATGTGCTTTTAATTAGTTTCTTTTACTGAACAGATTGTAATGTCCCAGATGATGATTTGTATCATAGTTTTAAATTTAAGTGTTGCACCATAACTGTGTCAAAGTAAATATTTTAAAATGGCGACAAATGGGGTACATTGAACCACAAGAAACGGGGCAGTTAGAACCTATGTTCAACCTGCCCCATTAGTAAAGTTATGTTTTGTTTAATGTATGGAAGAGAATAATATTTATTTATTTATTCGATTTATGAATTTTACATTTCAAGACAGACATATACATAGTCTATTTGATTTAAATATCAAATAAAAACAATAATAATGCATTGAAATATAAAAAGCATTAAATTTTAAGTCAGTTTAATTTAGATAAATTTAAATTTTTAATTTAATTATCAAACCAAAAATCAAATGAATTAAAAATCAATCATCATTTAAATAATGATGTAAATTAAATCAAAAATGAAAAAATGCTCAAATAAATATGGTGTTTACACAAAGTTTAAAAATGTTATTAATTTTTCATTATTAAATGTGTAAGAGTAGGCTAGTGTTTCAGTTAGAATAAAAAATAATAAACCATTTTTTCGTCATTACCTTTGCTTGTTTTGATACAAGGGACTTTTATATTAATTAATCAAGAATAAATAAATTTGGGAGACACGCATCTTAGGTGTTTAAAAACCATAAATGAATGCACTTTTGTTGCTACTTAAATGAAAACTAATTTAATTGCTTTTGAATTAATATAGCTTTTACTCTTTTATCCTCTTAAACGGCTGGTTACACTTTCATTTTATTTATTTATGTACAGAAAATGGTTCGCAACTACAAGCCAAAGTCTATTTGCGGCAAAGTAGATGGTAGCCTAATGAAAAGGGCAGTTGAAGAGGTGATGAAAGGCCGCTCAGTTCGACAAACAAGTAAATACCTTGCAATAGACCGTATAACTTTATCTCGGTATGTAAAAAAAGTATCAGTCTGGCAAAGCTAAGGACGATAATGACTTTTCTCCTCGTTTTAACACAAGAATGGTGTTCTCAAAACAAGAGGAAAATGTTGCTAGAGGAATATATTTTAAAGTGCTCCCAGAAAATGGTGATTTTGCTTTAATTGCTTTAACACTATTAAATTCTAAACAGAAAACCCTTTATTATGTTGGAAAAATAATTCATCTATCATGAGAAGATGACGAACTATATGAAATTGATTTTTATAGACAATCTAAACTGACTATAAGATTTTTTAAACCAGACGTAGAAGATAAAAGTTACATAAGCAGAAATAACATTGTGATGTGTCTTCGGAAACCAATGACAACTGCTTCCACTAAGAGGGTTCGATCGATGTTGCATTTCAGCGTTGACATTAATCATTATAATCGTCAATAGATGTGTTCCTAAGTGTCCAGTGAAAGTGTTCAATGTTAATCCTAAGTGGTCAGTGAAAAGACATTTAACACTTTTGTTAGTTTGTAGTGATATTTCACATGGGTTCAACCTGCCCCTCCTGGAGGTTCAAACTACCCCACCCAAAGGGGCACATTGATCCATTTCATATAATATTTTAAAAATTAGTTTTCTCTATTTTCCTGATTCAGTAATTAATTGTATTTCTGGTTTTCATTTACTGATATAATAAATATAAAATTTTTTAAAATTTGATTTTATATAAAATTTTTCATATCTGACATTAGCTTTGAATGCACATGCAATAATATCTACAACCTGTTCAAGGTGCCCCACTCTCCCCTACTTCACTTGTTAGAGTTTACAAAACTTATAGTCGTCTGATTTTTGCCATTCCCATTGTATTATAAAAATAGCAGATATATCTAGGCCAGGATCACAGACTGGTGCACGACCAATTGGATCACTTTTTTATTTTTCTTTGTTTTGCTGCATTGTTCCTTTCGCTGCATTGTGCTCGGGAAAACAGTACATTCCTCCCCCCAGCAATTAGTTACTGGGGGGAAATTGAAATTAGTTACAAAATTACCTTCTCGTAGACTATTTTTCTTTGCTTTGCTGTATTGTGTTTTTCTGTTATTGTTTGCTACATTGTGATAGGGAAAAAAGTATGTTTTCCTCCAGCAAATTTTGAAATTTTTTACAAAATTCGACAACAGATGGTGTTGTAGCATGCAAAACTAAAATACGATGCTTTCAAAATATCCACTACCTATAGTAACAACATTGCAAAATATTTATGAAAACGTAGTCCCTTAAGCAAGTCATTCATGACCGCTCCACACTACGCAAATTCATCCACTACGAGTCTCTCTGAGACTCGACTCCCGCTTTCTCCGATTTTCTCGGTGAACCACACCCCCCAAGTCTTCCCTTCCACACGTATCTACTCCCGCAGCATTAGTGGCCAGTTAGTCCAAACGGAGTGATGGATATCCAACCTTCCAGTCCACACCAAGTTAATTCAGACATGTGTTTTACATTTAGGATAGGTTTTGGTGAGGAGCGGTTGAATTTACGGGGCGTGGAGTAATCGTGAATGACCAGCCTTAGAGAGTCAGTCCCATTCAATATTTTGTCGATCTGCTGTCAGCATACGCTGTTCAGAGATTGTAATATTACCGCACAGAAATGGTTTATTCCTTGGAACTGCGAATATTTCTTGTGTTGGAATTCCACTACCTGAATCGCAATATTGCTGAAACAGGATGTAGTTCAGCGCAAGTGAAGTGCGACCAAAGGACCGAAAAAAGGTACTGTGAAGGATTTGTTACTAAAATTTTAACAGACTGGGAACGTGTACGATGACTTTACTGGAATGGTCGGGCGATTGCGTTCGATAGCCGTAGAGACGAATGTTCATATCATCTAAGAGATGTTCCAACAGCTTTCCCGGGTTTCCGTTCGCCGTGTTTCGACTCCGGCTGGAATATGACGAATCATCACTCGTCGTATCATGAGCCACAGTCTACACCTATTTTCCTACAAGATTCAGGAACGGCGACCTTCTCAGTGCTGCTGCCAGGAATGCACGAGAAACGGTCGCGGAAGACATGCTACAGCATATTGGTGCAGACGATATGGATGTGAGAAAAATTTAGTTTATCGACGAAGCATATTTTTAGAGAATTTAGAAACGGAAAATCCCCATGTTGCTGTTGCATCATCCTTGCATTCGGTAAAAGTAGAATACTTAGGGTCTATATTTCCTCTTAAGGTAACTGGCTCATTTTTTCCGACTACAAACGATTGCTGTAGCACACTATCTTGATATTCTGCATGAATAAGTGGTGGTACGCAATGCTTTTGAGAACTCTAGGAGCACTTCGTGGAAGCGGCATGGAATGCATTCAGCATTCTGCGTCTCCTTATTCGCGGGATTCGGCCTCCTAGTGACTTCTTTCTGTAGGGGCATCTTAAAGACTAGATATACTATCACAATCCGCAAAAGACTGCGAACTGGAACATCTCGGATGCATATGAAGCCATTCTGGCCGAGACGTTTGTACAGGTTTCTGCAAGTTTTGTTCCGAGATTACATAGTGGTGTTGCTGCAAGTTATGGATACTTTAAAAACTCCGTCCTATAGATTTTTGAAGCTTAGATTTTGAATCTGCTGCTGAGTTTTGTAACTGATTTCAAAATTTGCGAGGTGTAAATTTACTGTATTCTCAAACACAATACAGCAAACGGTGCATTTCTATCGATTCCCGTTCTTTTCTTATTCATTTTGCAAATGGGCCAGTCATTTTTTGTGATACCCTGTAATCAGGATATATATTTTTTTTTCTTCGAAACACTTGAAATAATTAAGCATAGTTTTCACGAGCTTTAATCGTCATGCAATTTAATAATATATAAGGAATATACATAATTCTTCATAAGCAATATAATAATACTCAGTCATTTTTTAAAACCAGCAATTCGAAGTACTACAAAAGGGAATTATATTTTAATATCAAAATTTGTACAAGTGACTTTTTTGATTTACTGGAAATTCTCTGCATGTTCCAGATGATCTTTCTCCTTCACCTTGACGCAGCTTGAATATGTTTTCCCGTATTTAAAACTCTTTCAGTCACTATTTGTTTTATTGTGAAGCTAAAACTCAAAATATTAAATACAAGAATGTAACGAGTGATGTATGCTGAGAAATTCCGTTGCTAATTTTACCTAATAACCCCCATTAAAGCGTTGCAATAACTTTTCAATTATATCTTTTTTTTCTGTCCAGAACTAAAGATTTTGTCTCCCGATGGCAGCAGTCACAGAATAAAGAGCCGATTTTCAAGTGATGTTTATAAGGGTACCTTCGTTTCTGAAGACACCAAAGGATAAAGCTCGTGTTTTTGATTTGTCATTTTCTGCTCAATGAACACCACTCCGACTTCATTTTCTGAGAAGGAACAAGGACTCTAACGATTACCAATATCGTTTTCCCACGAATTCTATTGAAATGTTGTTCGCGCTTGGCTGATATCAATAGTATGGGAAATCGATAAGAAAACTATCGAATTCGGTTTTCCGGAAGACACGCTTTGTCTAACAGACTTTGAAAGCAGAAAAATCTCTTGGATTGAGGAGTGTGGGCAAACATCCGTCCTTACTAAAAATCATTACGACGGATTGAAAAAAAATTCCACTGTCCATTCCAGAGACACGATGCTTTATTAATATATAGAATTCCCTTTCTTTTTTTAACAAGAACGCACGGAAATGAAACACATTTTACTAGAGGAACACCAAATGCAGATATTTGCAAGATATCTTCTATGCTTTCGCAATTGTTGCAATAAAGAACTGCGATTACAATTCACTATGGAACTTGATTTTGTACTTAATAACCATCAATAAACCTCATTCATATTAAAATGAACCATCAGAAATGCATGTCAGATATTTCCCCCTTTATTTAAAAATCAAATATAGTATGATTCACAGGATGATTCTAAAATGTCTGGTAAATACATGGTGGTAAGAGAGGAAACCGAAATAAACCGAATTTGCATAACGGAATTTGTGTTCGTGTTCTGGGGTGGTAGAATGCGATGATGAGCCGATAACTGGCAAAGATACATTTACACTTTGGTTGTGTTCGACATCCACAATTCTCACTTCTTGGGCATGATGATTCAAGTGGCAAGAGATCATATACCTACTAAACAAGTTTAATTTTTTCCTTTGATTGGGATTGGCATAGTATGTAACTACTTAGAAGGATCGTACATTCTATCAAGTCGGTTGAATGGCCTACGTACTGCTCCTCTTCACGACATCTTGTTGGAAAATCTTCCCCATGCCTTTCATCAATTCGCGCACAAACGTGGTTGCAGAGCAATTAATTCTAGCTTATTTCAGTAATCACGTCCGAAATTACCATACGACCATTGCAATCAACGGCCATTAATTGGACGATGTGAACATGTTCATTCACCACCACAATAACCAGATTTGACATCTATGGATTTCTTTTCCTGGGGGAAATTTAAAAGTATGATCTACAAAAGTCCGAATTAGTCAGTGGCCAAACTGTCAGTTGCTTCTAGAAGTGACCGTAAAATAGTTATAACCTTTATTTATTTCATGATTTCTGAAATTAACAGACTTAAGTACTTTCGAGTACTTCTAGTAAAGCGCTGAATCTTTAAAATTAATTAAATTTATCTGTCTTACTTTGTTACCTCTCGTTATACTTTTTTTTGCATGCCATCACTTGCACGCAACATTTCTCTAGCCACTTTCTATTATAAAAGCTGATTATTTCGGTCCTCTGTACGTATCTTTTTGCCTTTTTCTGAGACAAACCTACTTATTTAACACGTTCACGCCGGCGTGCACCACAGGTTGATCACACTTGAATAATGCCAATTTCAGAGTCGGCGTAAGCGTGTTAAGAAAATTTGTTAGAAGAATCAAGATTTCTGTATCAACCAAAACTCCTTTTCTATCAACGAATAAATGGACTAAGAAATATTAAATCAAAAAGAGAAAGATACCGCTCTTCGTGTAGTGTCATAAAAGGAGCGCTTAAAAATTTAAAGGCTTATAGCATTCATTTATTTTAAGTCGAGGTCAAATTTCTGCAACATTTCTATATATTACAATGCTATACACTAATTAAATAGGATTTAATTGCTAAGGAAGAGACTTCGGAACATTGAATCCATCCTTTTCTATAGTAACGTACTTTTATTGTTATATCTAAAGAGAAACGTCCAGTTACCAGTCCAGTATCAAGAGGAATGTCCTGCTATAGATTTTCTGGTTTAGCGGAAATTAACAATTTCCCTCTCAACGAGAAAATAAAACCTCATTCTATTCTTACTCACTAAAATAGGACCAAACACAACTAGTGCACGGAATCTGCGAACTGAATTGCTATGGCTCGAAACCCTCTATTCTAATCGAGAGATAACAACGCTATCTGTTGGCTTCAATATCATCTACATTAACTTTGCATCTAGACTCTTTTGCTTAGAACTGTTAGAAAAGAATGAAAAAGAACAATCTTACACTGATTAGCAGGTCCCCAATCCCAGATTCGTTTCGTAAATCTAATTTTAGTGCGACAAGGTCTTTTTCACAGAGTAGTGGACTAAAAGGAATATAGTTTGTTCTCTTAGCTTGATTAATTTAAAGACCATAGAATTATTCTTTATAATAGATAGGGATATATGCAGTGTACATATAGGATTATATAGATCGGAACAAAATTTTTTGAATCTATTTCCAACATCAAACGGTGAAAATGAGGACATTTAGATCTCCGTGAATTTAAGAATAAAATCTATAAAATTCAACAGAAATGCAAAATCAGTGCAGATATCAGTGAGTTGAAAGAAAATTAATTTATCCCATTAATTTATTAAATTTAATAAGAATAATTTCAGTAAATTTATACCGATAACAAATGAAGATGTTTTCGTTGTTGCCACTCTTGCAAGACAGATGGTTGAATATTTATATCCTAAATATAGCAGGAGAGATATGGACGAGTTTTCTGTTTTGTTTATTTTGGGTTTATATATCTTCCGTCCTCACGATCCCCTTCCGTTTTCCGGTAACCCTCCGATTTGAGCAATCTCCAAATCCATTTGAAAACTACACAAATATTTAACAGCCAGTGATTTTCTAAATCATTTGGTTAAAAATTTAACCGCCAAACAAGCTTTAGAAATCGCCAAAAAGAGCGATAGCTAATAATTATGACAGCCTTTCTACAAAGTAAGGGCGTTATTTTAACTAAACACTGACAGCTACAGCAATAGGGACATCAAATTTAATATTTTCGGAGTATCCTTAAGCCATATCATTAAAAAACTCTTCTTTAAACAATAATTAACATCTTCAAACAGAGTGTTGTAGTTTTGAAGACTCCCATCGACGAAGAATTACAACGGAATTCGGTCGGTATAGCGGAAGTTCTACATTACCCTAAATAACCAAAACAGAAAACTCGTCCATACTCTTAAGATGTTTATATGCACCTCGGAATTTCTTTTTGTAGTCATAACTAGATTTTTAATGAATAAAAGTAAGCAAAACTTAAGTTGAATTTTTCCCATAGAAACTTTATCAGAAGCGCAAAAATGATTTTAACATCATCTAAAACCTCCAAAGCACTTGACTTTTTCAATGATAAAACACCTTACAATTTCAATGATACCGCATCTATTAACGTACCCTGTTTCCTGAAATTTTAAAGCTTTTAATAAAATTAATTTTAAACAATCTTTTCTGCAAAAACAATGTTGTTGCATCGAAATTAAACAATTTTCATTTTTTTCACTAATTTTTAAAAATATTTTTCTGCAATTAAAATTAAGTTATAATTGTTTAATTGAAGAAATATTTTGAACAAAGATTTTAAAATAAGGTTTATATTTCTAATTGCTTAAACCTTTGCGGACAGGTACGGCGTGTAATGTACGCCACAGTTCACCGATCTCGAGATTGAGGTGTAGGAAATCCAGTTAAAGAAGAGGATAGCGGCTAAAATTCGGAAACAAATGTGTATATTATCCATCCATTCAAACCCATAATCTTATTACACTATGAAAAATAAAGTTTTATATAATTAACTAAGCGCAGAGGGGAAAAATGGAATGGCGTATAAAGTGCGCCAACCTGATCTGAGTGTTAAAATTTACCTGTCCGCAAAGTGTTAAACTTTGCAGTAGCTAATACATATTTCGATTTATTTAACTTTTTACTTTACTTAACTGGTTACTTTACTTTATTTAACCGATTTTTAATTTAATAAACATTATTCTTCTTAAATTTATTTGAAAGTTATTTACACACATTTTAGATGTATGAGTAGAAAAGAAATTTGGAATCCAACATATAAGATTAAATCGCGCTTGCAATGCACTCGGTGTGACCAGTTTATTTTCGTAAAAATCCTTCACAGCGAATGAGTTTAGCTCGCCAGTCCATGTCATAGTATCTTTTATCAGAAATTAACACCATCAGCAGAGTAAATAGTAATGCTTTGTCTTTCAGATGGAACAATTTTATTTTTATTCTTTGTCTTAAAACTTAATATTCTTAACTTAATATGATAAAATCACCCATTTCATTGTCGCACCCAATTTCCAACTTTTGTTGTTATTTTCAATAATATTTTGTAAACACCTCTTGTAAGTTTTTGACTGCATAGAGTATTCCTTGGATTGTTCAGTAAAACATTTATAATAAACTATTCTAACATTTTTGTGCATATAATTTATTCAAGATATAAAATTTGATATAAAATTCATTATAGCATTATAAAATTAGTCTTATTCAGTAATCTTTGTGAAGTATTAGGGCATGCTTGATCCAAATTTTTTACTACCATTTTTTCAGAGGTGTTTGTTTAAAAACGACATGGACTCGAATATTGAAGAAATCTTAATATGAATGAATTTTTTGATGTCTTATGATCAGTATAGGATGATTTGTCAGGTAAACGTACCCAGTAACCGTATACCGTGTTACACCCGCCCTGTCGTAGCATCCGAGACCTTGAATGACAGCCACTGCAATAGCTCGAGTACTGAGGCCGGAATCCTAATAACCTATCGCCAGGCCACGGCCCGACCCCTCCCGAAGGAGGCACGTACTATCATTGGTGGGAGGTAACACAACACCCACATTTCTATACCCCCAGGGGAAGCGAGCGCCCGCTTGCTTATACGGCGGCCACTCATCAGGGAACTCGCGGTGTCCTCCGGGGGATAAACGTACCCAGTAAAAATAATCTGAAGATTTTTTAAAGTGGATCATTTTAAGTGCTTCAGAATAATAATAATAATAATAATAATAATAATAATAATAATAATAATAAAGACTTGCTTCTCAAAAGAATAGCAGTAAAGTTTATTTCGCCCAACTGAATAGTTGATTGTAGAAACCACATGAGTCAAAAATAGCATAAGGAGAGTAAAAATAACATGAAAAACATGACAACAATATGACATAAAGCGTAAAATAACATGAGTCATAAATAATAATAAGGGAGTTTGAAAAAAAACTGATTAATATTTTAAATAAATGATTTTAAATTTTTTTTTACCCAGTAGATGTGTAAAACAATGTGACTTCACTTGACTCCTGTTATTTTTTCACTCATTATATAAATACTCCTTCAAAATGTGAAAATAACATGAACGCAATTTTGAAAATAATTGACTCATGTGGTTTTTGCAATCAATGATTCAGTTGTTCTATGTAGACTTCCGCAATACCCTTGAAATCTTCAAATTACAGTCATTCGCAGATAAAAAATTTAAACTCCTATCATACAATCAACACAGCAGTAGGTCATACAAGGCTATACAATTACAAGGAACGTACTATATAGAATTCCAAAAGTTACTTTTAAAAAAATCGGAATTGCTTTTGAGATGTTTCAGATGTAAAAAGAAAATTACAAAATGACTTTGGTTGGATCAGAGTTAAAATTTTTTTAGTGTGATTTTCCTTTCCTGTCTTTCCTGCTTTAACTTACACGATTCAATTCTTCTATATAGATTATCGCAATACCCTTAAAGCCTTCAAGTTACAGCCATTCACTCACAAAAATTTAAAGTTCCTGTCTCATTTGGGAATCTAAGGTTTGCTGTAGACTGTTCAGAATAGTTGTATTTAACCATCCACCCAGAATATCCCTGGATACTCTGTTACTAGGAACACCCGTCAAAATAACCGCTATTCCGGAAAACTCGCTGTTTTATTTCATTGGGAGAGGGTCGTACTGTTGAGTTAACTGAATTGGATAATTCAGAACACGTTTTGAGTAACAATGGTTTATTTCCAAGATACTTAAGAAAAGGATATAAGGATAAGGATTGTGTTTTATTGGGACTAAAATTTCTTCATTGTCTGACGAAGTTTGATCGACTTAATGGCCATAGTGACCGATATTCCAGCTTCATGGACAAACTCTAAGTCGAAAGTAAATTAATGGATTGAAATTTGTGAGAAGCTTTTACCGATACATTTGCTTAACCAAATATGAATAAAAATAAATCCTTTTACAGCCGATGCCCTTTATCATTATGCTGAAGAGTTGCGTATTATTGTTTATTATTCTTAATTAAGAATTTTCAACAAATATGCTGCCCATTTTCCTTTCAAAAGAAAAAAACATGTTTTATTCATAAATCGTATCTAAAAACATGAGCCCATCGAATGGAAATTCGAACGCATCATAACGAAAGATTCCTCTGTTAAAAATGCAGCGCATGATGTCTCGCTCACGACAAAGCAACTTCAACACCGGATAAGTCCGAGCATTTCCTTCTGATTCTCCCCTCCCCCCAAAATCAGCCAACGCAGAAGCACCCCCTTGGGAGGATGCTCTCTGACACATTCTACCGCAAACGCCTTGTAGCGACACCCTTACCCTCCTCTAATATCCACCCTAGTTGTATAATCTTCTACTTTTCATTTATCTTACTTATCCAATCAAAGCAACATGGATGGACTATCATTCCTGCTCCCGGCCCCTTGGAATCCTTTTAAATCCCTATCCCTCCTCCCCGCTGCAAGAAGTGTCCTTTAAAATCTCAAAGGAGCCATAATGCTGCATCGAAAGATAGCCATTTTCCCCAAAGTGGCGACTTCTCCCACCCGCATCTGATTTCTTGCTGGGATCGATGTATCTCCACCAAGGTGGACTGTTTTCATATCCCTTCAGAGAAGAATTGCATTTCTGTATTAAATTGGGCAGTAAAGGTTGAGCTTGATTAGCTTCTAAGCGACATTCCCAAGAAACATATTGCTGGAAGATATTGGGATCGAGAAATAATTGCCTTC
>BGPR01000231.1:56748-73689 GCA_013235015.1 Araneus ventricosus
TGGTGTACGTCGGGGTTCTTGTGATTGACGTCAGTAAAAGTTGCATTTATACAGTAGCCAATTAGAGAGGTTAGTGCTGTACGTACCAAGTGCCATTGATCGCTAACGAAAGAACCATCTTTGGAGTTTTGGTTAGATGGTTACGTATTAAAATGGCGAAAAAACACGAAATTGTCGCTTTCGTTTAAAATGAATGTTATTAAAAAATTCGAAAAAAATCCTTGCACCTCGAAAAAGCTTTAGCGGAGCATTTTAATGTCCCAGAATCGACAATAAGAGAGATTTTAAAAAATCGGGAGCATTTCCATTTTCTTTGTTTTTTCAAAAAATAATTAATGGAAGTTCTACACGTATTTGGGTTTTGAAAACAATCTTATTTACATTTTTCAGTAGTATATACATAGTATTAGTTAACGATATATGTACACTGTATTGATGTTTCACTTTTAAGCTCCCTTTTGTGGTTTTTCACTTATGCGCGTTTTTTCCGCTGTCCCCTGTGCCCGCGCATAAGTGAGAGATCACTGTAATTTCTGTTCTGGAGTTGGAATGCGTTTCGTATTAGTTACTTGCGTTATTTTTATGTTACAAAAAACCTAAAAAGTATTTAATTGCTTAAGACACAGCGCCACCTATCTCAATTTTCGAAATTTTACAAGAGGATTTTAAAACTGAATTTTTCGCAATCAATAATGGACATTTATGATTTTTTTAACATCTGGTATGAACATGAGACCTCAAGTTCACACCAAATATGAAAAAATCATAAATATTTATTATTGGTTTAGAAAAACGCTGTTTTTAATTATGAATTAAAATATCAAATCTTTTAACCCTTTCAGCCCCAATGATGCCATTTGGAATCATCATATTCATAATTTTTTGTTCCTGCCTCTGATACCAAATTGATATCATTAAATTCTTCGCTTTTTCCTTTTTTCAAATATATTTTTTATTCTTACCAATAATCGGCTGTATTATCGATTTTACCTATTGAAAAGTTGCCTTATTGAAAATCCCTTCATTCGGCAAAAGATGTCAAAATAAATATTAATTTTAACATAATTTAAATTAAATTTCAGATACAATTTAATTCTTATTATTTTTATATATGTTAAAATATTGTTTGAAGTGTTTTTGATAAATATTTGTTTTAAAATTTGGGTTTTTAAGTACCCTGAAATATCATGGCACCAATTGGCATCAACGGGATTAGATGAACACAGCTCAACTCGTCTCGATGACTGTACGTGTTGTGTTTGTGTTTATATTCGTTTGAAGTTCGTATTGATTCCTCTCTATTATATTTTGCAATTTGAAAATAAAACTAATTATCAACGAAATTTTAAAATAATATTTAAAACTAAATATGTGTATTTCATGTCAGATATGACAAAATTACCCATTTGCCTCTTCACAGATGCAAAAAGAAGATGCAAATTATGTATTCAATCCTATTCAAAAGTAATGTGCGAAAAATGAAATGTTTCATTATGTCTGAATAACAAGAATAACTGTTTTAAAACTTACCATGTAAAATAAAATTGGTTTAATCATTACCGTGATTTTTACTTATGAAAGGAAGATGTGTTTACTACTATCAATAAATGTATATTTAGGTACTATATTTTATAAATGCCAATCTTTGTAAAATATTTCAATCACCTATTGTGTTGCAATAACTCCCAATGATTCCAAATGGTTTCTGCGCTACTTAACTCCCAATGATGCCAGTTGGAATCACTTCGAATTTTAACCCTCTGAGCCCTATCCCGCCTCAAACCGCCTCATTCGACACAGGCGGTTTCGGGCGCCTGTGTGAATTTCAAAATTATGCTCGTTATTTAAGCATTGTTTAACATAATCAGTTGGGAATTTCCGGGGGAATTCCTCTTATAACAACTTAAATCGGTCTCTCTGATCTGGGCATCATAGTAAAATATTCTAGTTCATTTGATTTTAGGAATTTGGTTAAATTTCTATGTTGTTGTTCGTCTTGCACAAAAAGTTTAATATATGGGCCGCCAACTTTGCTCACAACTTGTCCCCATTCAGAATTGATTTTCTTAAGAGTTTCATGAAAGTTTTCACTTCTTTTTAACATGATGAGGGGCTGGGTTCTGGACTATGACAGTTGGACCGTTTTCTGTCTCATCAACAGGGAGATTATCAAATTGATTGACCAAATTAATTGGAAAATTAGCATCATTAGATTTAGTATGCATATCAATATTTATTTTGGCAGTGTGCCTTTGAAATAACTTTCGTCTACCAATTTTTGATTTGTTTGACTTCTGCTTAATTTTTGTTTGTCACTTTTACTGGATGAGGTACTTTTTCTCTTAGACGAAATTTTATGATTAGTTTGGATAGTACTATGGTACATTAAGTTAACAACAGGACAAATTCCAAATTCACTGACATTTTTCTGAAGTGCTGCCTGGATAAAGGTATACTCCTTTTCAATCTGGTAGAAATAGTCTTTTGGAGTCTGATTTGGTAGGATCTGGAGAAGACCAGAATTACTTTCAAGGATCACAGAGCATTTATTGATTTCCGCTTCAAATTCGTGGATTTGAGCACATCTCTACTCTTTATTTTTCTTCATTCGTATTCGGGCTAGCCAGTCCGTGTCAGTCCTTTCATCAATGTTTAGTGGTTCGATCGCTTCTTCCTCATCATCCTCTGCGTCCATACGGTCGCTCCAACTAGAGTTTTCTCTTGTTGTCATTATTCGACACGAGATTCGAAAATGGTTTCGAAAATCATGAAAAAAAAAGTCGAAAATAATCGAAATAAAAAAAAAAATCTCAAAGTGTCGGCTTTGAATTTTGTAAGAACAAGTAGCATCACGTTACGCAACGGTGAGCCGGGGAACAGTAAGAGGAAAAATCCTAGGTCAGGTTAGATTAGATTAACGTCCCGTTTTGAAGCAACATGAGGGGCATTTAGGGATGGACCTCTTCATTTTGAACCGCTGTCAGGTGACGAGGACGACACCTGAGCTGGCGCCCCCTTTTCAAACTTGGACGTTTGGCCACTACGTATGATTTCGTATGCAACAGGCTCCATACACGGCGGATCTTCAGTGGAATTGGGTTTCGAACCTGCGACCCTCTGGTCCCGAGGTCGAGACCCTGCCACTAGGCCACCGCGGCCTCGGAAAAATTGTAGGGGTTCACTTACAAGTATGCAGCCGTCGCAGTAAGTAGTGAGCTAAACCGCTCCGTGATGCCTTTTACGCTAAGGGTGTGGCTAATGCTATAATTGTGGCTAATTCTCTGATGATGATTCTTTAATTATAATTATGATGCTTTAACTATAATCGTATTCATCCTTTAACGACTTAAGTCAGCAATGATTACCTTTTAAATAACCTTTAATTAAAATTGTAAATAGTAGAAATAGTGTTTGCTTTAAAAAATTTGCTTTCTTTGAAACAAAGTTTTTTCACTTATTTTTAGTTAATTATTCCTAGACGACAAAGACAAATAATCCCCTTTATACATAAATTTCTTATTGCGGAATTTTATTCTTTTGAAAACGAAAACAAACATTTGATGCGTATTAGGGCCGCGGTGGCCTAGTGCAGTGGTGCGCAAACTGGGGGTCGCGCGAAAATTTTTGGGGTCGCCAAATTCAAAGAAATTTACTTGACAATAAAAATATACGGTTTTTTCCCAAAAATATCAGGTACCAATGAAACAGTAAAATGAGATATTATTTATAAAAATGGAATAATTTCTTTTACGAAAACTATTGTCTGTTTTCTTCGGCAACCTGCAAACGTAGTCATAAAAGATAATCCCCAAATTGAAATGCTCTCTACATGCTTTCTTGTGTGTTTCGTTTGCAACTTGGGTAGGTCTGACGATTAGTAGTAGCCATCTATGCTGCAGCTTGTTCAATCTAGGTGTGCCCCACGCTTTGATATTTAGTCTCTATACTGTGGTAACCGCAAGAACCGTGCATTTCTTTAAGTGTGTGCCTCAGTAGTTCGGTTTGCTGCTTCTTACGTTCTTTCAAGTGCATTCTGTAATTCTTCTTCTTAAACTATTCTTAGTTTAGATTCTGCTTTTGTTGATTTTAAGTAAAAACTACAATCTGGTATGCGCTTAACACATTTTTTAAGTATAGAACAGTTCAGTAACGTGCTCGGAGGGCAATAATGAATAATTAATGAAAAACAATGTAGATATTGAAATATTTAAAAAACTTCTTTTCTAAAATATTTCGCATGTATTTAGCTTTTCTTAATTAATTAATTATCCTCAACTGATATTTTAAACTCTACCAGAGTAGTTAATATTTAAAACGTGTAAAGGAAGAGTTAGTTCTGTTTTCTTATTACAGATGGTGGCTCTAAACTAGGCCTACTTTTGCAGTTTAAGTGCGAGTACAAATTCAAAATCATAGTAAGCTGAATTTTGGAAAACAAAAAAATTGTAATTTTTAAATTTAAAATCTTCCATCTTTGGAATAAGTAATGTTAAACATAATAATACTTTTTGAAGAAATTCATTAGCCGTGGAACGAAGCAAGAGAAAGAATATTGATTGGTAGATTAAAATGTTTTTATGGGATTTTCGGCTAAGAAGGCTTTTATTCCCTATTCATTCCAAAGTGCTTTTCAATCCGTTTCAAAAAAGAAAGGACCATCAAAAGATATTCCTTCTCTAATCAGAGCGCGCGAAAAAAGAGAGAAAGAATAATTTATTATTTACTAAAGAAAGATAGATAGATATATACATTTTAGGCAGATATCAACCAATCAGGGTAAAGCACACTGGAAAAAAAAGATTTCGACATCATACATCAGAGAGAGTGAAACAGGGAGGAAGTGAATCATAAATGTGCGATTACCGATTGAATTCTGAATCATAACAATATTGAATCAATATAATTAATTTTGTACTTGTTTTGCATTTTTTTAAGTAAGCACCGATATCTGTATGTTTTGATTCACTGTAACCTCTGTCTACAATATAGATACATGTTCCACTGGCAACACCTGTTTAGATATTTACTCATTCAATTCCAAGTGCAAATTTGTACTTGAACGTTGTATTTTAAGTAACCATCATGTACTGTTGATATAATAAAATGTTTCTTTTTTATGTGAGTTTTCTTTTCTTTAATTTTTGTCTGATTAAGTTACAAATCAGCATGATTTATACAAAGTAATCCTGGAATATATTTTCTTCCAACGCGGAACTCGCACGTGACTGACCAACTACAAAGATATTGTATATTTATAATTTTAATTTAGCTTTAATACACTCATAATGGATAAATGGCTAAAAATTGCCACTAGCGTCCAGAAGATGAAAAGAATGACAATACTGATGAGAATGATGAACCAACCTATAATAAAATTGTGGATGAATCCAATGACACTGTTTCTACCTCAAAAAATATGAAACGAAATGTGTTATCTAATAGAACATTGAAAAATATCAAGAAGAGTTTATTAAATATGGATTTGCATATTGCGTCGTTAATGGCGAAGAACATCCGTTGTGTGTTAACTGCAGGGATAAATTAGCAAATAAAAGAATGAAACCTGATAAATTAAAAAGACAAAGGAAACCAAGCATAAAGATTTAGCAAAATATCTGAAAACGAGCTTAAAGCACGAAAAATCAAAATGTATTTTTGTAAAAATACATTACAATTCCTGAGAAGGCTTTACGGACATCCTTAGAAATTTCATATTTAATAGGGAAAAATTTAAAACCGCACACAATTGGAGAATCACTCATTCTTCCTTCAGCAATTAAAATGACATCAATTATGCCTGGAGAAAAATATGGTAACGATTTAAAAACGATACCATTATCAAGAGAACCGTTTCTCGCCGAATTTCCCGCCATTCCAAGCAGTATAGAATCAGTTTTGTTAAATCGATTAAAAATCTCTCCTGTCGATTAAAAGCTTACAACTTGGCGAAACTACTGACATTACTAAACTGTCTTAATAATTGTTTATGTAAGAAACGTTTATGAAGAAAACATATCAGAATATTTTTTATGTTATAAAAAATTGGAAGGAAGGAAAACAGGAGAGAAAATATTTGAAATTATTAATAGATATTTTCAAACAAATAACATTACCTGGTCACGCTGTGTCGCGGTTTGCACTGATGGTGCTTCAGCATTAACAGGTAGTAATAAAAGACAAAGAGGGTTAATAAAGAAAATTGTCCCCTGTAGAGTTCAACCATTGCATGTACATAGAGAAGCTCTTGTTGCAAAAGACATTGATGAAAAATTGCACAAGATATGACAGGATTAATTAATTAGATTAAAAGCAACAGCCTAAACAGTCGTCTCTTTTCAATACTCTGTAATGAGATGGGTTCTATGTACGAGACATTATTACTGCATACCTAAGTCAGATGGCTCTCAAGCGGCAAAATACTGCGACACATTTTCGATTTCAGAAATGAAGTTTACATTTTTTTGAAAGAAAAGAAACATATATTAGCAAGTTCATTGATTAATGAAGATTGGCTCGGGAAACTCAATTACATGGTTGACATTTTCGAAAAACTTGACGATTTGAATTTAAGTCTATAGAGAGAGAGTATATATATTTTATCATCGGGCAGTAAAATTGAAGCTTTTGAGAATAAGCTGAAACTTTGGCAAGGAGAATTGAAGAAAAGCAATAGAGACATGTTCCCATGCTTTTCAGAATTTACTAAAAAATAATATAGGTTTCTTGTTATTTATAAATACAATTTCCCGTCATATGATAAAATTGGGAGAAAATTTTTCGAAATGGTTTGGAAAATTTTCAGATAATGAATAAGGTGATCCATTTTCTTTTGATATTTTTGAATCCAATATCCCTTTAAATGAAAAACAACAGTTAATTGAAATTCCAAGTGACGAAACAGTGAGCATTCAATTTAAGAGTCTAACTATCCAAAAGTGTTGGCTATCGATTGGAAACGAATATACCTATTTGAAGAAGAAAGCGATCAAAATTTTTATTCAGTTTGCCTCAACCTACTTATGTGAAGCCAGCTTTTCAAAATTAGTAGTCATTAAACCAAAATATCGAACACGATTGGATCCAGGGGATGACTTTCAACTTGCGATTTCCAATACGGTTCCGAACATAAAAGCAATCATGAACTCTTTGCAACCGCATACCTCACATTGAATTCTTATGATGTAAAGTTTTTCCAATGTATTTTTCATTAAAAAATATTTATACTCATATATATAAATAAAACTATTACTTCATAAAACTATTTGTTGTTTTCAGACAACTACAGTATACTCTCGATTATCCGTGCTCATTCCGGACTCACAAAAAAATTTAAAAAGAAACATTTTCACGCTTATCATGGATATAAAATCGATGTTGATGTTCGATCGAGAGATTCATTCCGTGAAACTAGTGAGCCGTGACGGCGGAGGCTAAAGAATAGATTTCTTTTTCTTCCTCTAAGTGCTATCTCTACCGGTTCAATCCCTAATTTTCCGAGAAATGAATCATCCACTTCCTGCTAGCCCATTCTCGTACGAACACGCTTCTCCCCGACACGTCATTCTTTAACTTCTTCGTCTTCCTTCACATTCACACGTGATCCTTTAGTTTTTGCGTCTTGTTTATCGTCAGTTAGTAGCGTGAAATTTTTTACTGGTAAAAATGAGTGATGTGAAACGAAAACGAAACGTTTTAAATGCTAAACAAAAATTAGAAATCCTTCAAAAACTTGATAATGGAGAATCAGCTAGTACTGATGCAGAAGATGTACTAAATGAGAGAAATACAATTTCTCATTCTGCTGTTCTACAATCTGTGGAAACTTTGTTAGATTATATGGGACAAAGAGGATTTGATTACGGTGACATTACTGCGGTTCGTAAAAGATATGTCGATATACGACAAGAGATGAACAAACAGCAGAAGCAAAGGCGCATTGCAGATTTTTTAAAGCAGCAAATGTTAAAAGGAAAATTCCTAGTTTGATGTTATACAGCATACAAATGTAAGTAATTTTTATATTTTTGTACTGGTGTTGGTTTTTCCTTTAATAAAAAGGAGATTTCGGATTATCTGTGTTTTTCTATTGTCCGTGCGATCCCTCCCGGTGATTAACCCGGATAATCGGGTGTGCACTGTAATAATGAAGTCGAAACACAAGCGAAAATCCTAAAAAGAAATTCACTTTAACTACGCAGACGCTTAAAAAAAGTCAACTATCTATCCAGGGGTCGCGACAAAATTTAACAAAAAATGGGCGGTCGGAAGTGAAAATAGTTTGCTCACCTCAGGCCTAATGGCAAGGTCTCGGCCTTGGGGCCGGAGGATTCAACTGAAGATCCGCCGTGTATGGGGCCTGTTGCACGTTGAATCACACATAGTTGGCCAAACGTCCTCCCGTTGGTGTGGCGTGGAAGTTTGGAGAGGGGGTGCCAGCCCAGGTGCCGTCCTCGTTATCTGACCGCGGCTCAAAATGACGAGGTCCGTCCCTAAATAGCCCTCGTGTTGCTTCAAAACAGGACGTTAATATAACTAAACTAAATTAACCCTCCATTATTCGCAATCATTTTCATTTTTAAATCACGGATATAAAATCTACTCTATGATGTGTTAATCGCGTTTTGCTAATTTTTCCTTTATAACTACAATAATCAATCCTAATTAAAATTTAAATGAGTATTATAAAAGAGAAACTTAAATTGTAATGCGTAAAAACGGCTAATAAATGCAGAATTCACGCATATCTATTGGATATTGCGACTAACGGATGAAAACGTGCTTGCCAATTTCTTTCAAAATTCTTATTAGATTTCAGGAAACTTTCACACCTGAGGAACGTGCAAAGAGCCTTAGTAAAATTAAGAATTATCGGTTATATACTATGTAACTTTTAATAACACTCTACTGCTAATTTTGCTGTTGATAACTTTTTAAAATATGTAGTTATTCAAAGTTTTGTGGTTTAAGTCGTTGGGGAAAAAGACATTTATGGTTGTAATGCATACAAAGATAACATTTTTTAAATACGGAATATTTTAAAATTTACTAATTGGGAGTAAAAAGAATTAAAATGGTCATCCAGAAGGATGATCCCAGGTTTTTGATTTATGTTTTCACTTAAAAAACATTCTTAAGACAAATTTAAAAACACAATTTTTAAAAACGACAGTTTTATTAGTGTACTAAAATGTAGATTTTTTTGTTGTAGTATTTTCTGCTTTTTAGTCTTTAATTTATAACTAATTATTATAAATTTTAGGGAATCACTAAATCAATTTTTTTCTCAAATCCATTGTCAAGTGGCGCTACTCGTTTGGAATCAAAATTCAATTAAATTTATTTGATAAACAAATAAAACTGATAATTAAATTCTAAAAATATTATAATAGTGTGTTGTCATCGAGAACACACAAGTGCACTAAATTTCAAATCTCTAGCCCATCAGGGATTAAGCAAAAAAAAAAAAAAATCGATTACGAATTCCATGTTTACAAACATGAAAAAAGCAAATTTAAATTAAATTGTGAAAAAAACTCTTTTTAGGAAGAAAACTAGGGACTTAAAAAATGTTATAAATTCGTGAAACGAAAAGCTCATTAACAATACAATGGGTGGAGAATCTTTTCTCTGAAATGCCTCATTAAATTTCATCAGCTGGGAAAAAGACGACATGAGCAGAATCCTAAGAGTTTTTGTTCTGTAATTATTATTATATTAATTTTAAATAGACTTATTTTATAGTAAAAAAAATATAAGTATTTAAACTGCACATTAGAAAATGAAAATACAGTCGACGCTCGTTATAACGACCCTCTGCGTCCCACAGCAAAAGGTCTTTATAACGAGTGGTCTCTATAGTGGATATAATTAAAAAATGTACGCTCATATAAATAGGCGATTTTTAAAGAGATTCCAACTAAATACTCAACTTATTTTTTATCATTGGTATGAAAAATAAAATTTCATCAATTAAAAATATATTTCTAAAACAGATTTTAAAGTAGAAAATAAAGAGTGTTATATACTTACAAAACATGTATTTTCTAAAGAAAAATCAGAAATGGTTGTTTGTCTTTTCTGCATATGTGCTTTTTGCAAAACATAATTTTCCATTTCAGTTAAAGATGATAAATAATGTTCTGCCTTTCAAAAAAAAAAAAAACATTTTAGTCTCAATAGCACTTGAAACATTTTTTTATTCAAGGCTATTCTAATTTCCGCGCTGTGGTGAGTGGTAATTCTCCCCCTCCCCCCCTGTCAAAGTTGAACTGTAACACTGAAGACTCTACATCTACGAAGCTTGGCAATACAATAATCAAGGTCATTTACGTTTAGAAACATGTTCTTTTTGGAAAAATACCGGGAAGAGTGTTCGCTGAATTCGGATCAATTGTATTGGGGTTAGACGACACTGGGCGGTCGTTATACCGGAAGTAAAATAGTATAGTGCATGGATAAAATCCCCACAGTTTATCCCCCAGGATTTTATCACTGGTCGTTATAATGGAACGGTCTTTATAATGTGTTGTCGTTATAACGAGCGTCGACTGTAGAAGGTAATTGGTAATAATTGCTTTAACCCTTTAAAGGACCATTTTTTTTAGTGATGGTAGGATGAAAGAACTTTGGGATTGAGATTAATTTAAGAAAAGAAATTCATTTAGCTTACTGGATGATATTATTTTTTTATTAATTAATTAAATTGATTAATAATTAATTATCGAGTCAAGATACTTCCTTATGGTTTGAGATAAGAAACAGGAACATGTTGATTTTTGTTGCATCGAAAAATTTGCCGAGAACATACTCCAAGCTTAAAAATTGTATTTAAAAATTGATGAATTTGGTGGTAAGCATACTTACCAAGGCCTTAGAAAGGATTAAATAAAACACATGCATGTATTTTCAATGCATGTTGTAAGCATGCATACCAGTTATTTACAACACGCATTGAAAATGCATGTTGCAAATAACTGGTAAGGTCGCAGGTTCCCCATCCTTGAATAATACTTAAGGGGAGTTGGAGCCCGAAGTCTGTTAACCCTAACCCTGTTACTTCGATGTACCTTTTTCAAAATCTGTTATAGATTCATGTTTGAAATTTTTTATACATCTTTCTCATTATACTAAAATCATTTTTTTTTTAAAATTCGAAAATTTATTTTTTATAAATTTTTTTGTGTCAAAACAAAAAAATGTTAAATTGGCCACTTCGATGTACATTTTCTCAAAATCTGTTATGGAAATTTTTTATGGAAGTAAAGTACACCTTTCTCATTATACTCAGAATTGAGCTTTTGGCTCATTTTTAATTTTCTATAAATTTACAAAATATTTAATTAAACATAGTGAAATTTTACCCTATTTTGGCACAAAAAATGGAAAAAATAAAGTTTTGAATTTTTTTTAAAAGCTCATTTCAGTATAATGAGAAAGGTGTACTTTACTTGTATAAAAAGTTTCAGACATGTATCTATAACAGACTTTGAGAAAAGGTACATCGAAATGGCCAATTTAACATTTTTTGTTTTGACACAAAATTTTTTTTGAAATAAATTTTTGAATTAAAAAAAATCATTTTAATATAATGAGAAATATTTACCTTACTTGTATAAAAAATGAATCTAGAAGAGATTTTGAGAAAAGGTACATCGAAGTAACAGGGTTAGGGTTCCAACTCCCCTTAAGTAAAGAGAAGTAAAAAATGTGCTTCAAAAATATATATTTTCAGAAAAGAAAGGGAGTAAAGATAATTTCTTAGCTTAACACTTAGGTTTGCAATTGAAAAAAAGCTGACTCGGATAAGATTCAGCAAGCAGTACCATCCAAAATTCCTTCAGCCGACTAGCATTCCAAAGCCCTATGATTCACACGATAGTAGTGTACTCTAATCATTTGAAATTTGTTTAAGGGGAAGTGTTCCCTCTCCCCCGAAAGAAAGTCGACTCTTCCAAATCCCCCCATCAATGCATCAAACTCTCCCTTCTCTTAATGTGCTTGAGAGGATTTCTCTCCGTCATAACTCAAGCTTAATAATAAGTCCCCTCCCCTTTTCAACACAAATAGCCAATTTACATAACAAAGGAGGGGAACTGAATGATTGTCATGAATCAACCGTTTTTTCCAATTCCATTCATGTTCAATCTCTGGAGCTAATTGTTCAGAGCTCTGCAGAAGAGCACCATGCAGGTTCCTCTCCCTTTCACTTCAGTCGTCTTGGACCGACAACTTTGCATTTATTTAGGAATGAGTTTTTTTTAAAGTGCAAATTTCAAATAAATTCCAACTTTATAGCCTTGATGTGCATTGAACACATGTTCAAGTAGTAAGGGAAAGGGCTTAAATACATGTCACAAACTTAATATTTTAAGTTTGTGTCCCTATATAAACCCTATATAACTTAAATAGATGTCATTGGATTCAATAAACCAAAAATTTATTTAAAAAGTATAACGGCATGATGGTGAGAAAGATTCATAATAATAAAAAATTTAACAGTCCATAAAACTTTCTCCTTTTTCATAATGTGTAAAGCTGTAAGAACTAGCTTTATATCAATTTCAGGTATATTTTGAGTCTTTTATTTGTCTTGCTACTCTACACAGAATTGCTACTCTATACAGAATTCCGCCCCATGCCCCCGTTTGTGATGCCATTACGGAAAAACTACTCTATACAGTGAAATCCTGTACGACGTGTTTCTTTATAACGCGACGAAAAAATTTCGACTAGTACTTATACAGACTGATAAAATTTCCGTATAACACTTAAGATAAATTTAAAATTTTAGCATGGTTTTTGATTTTTGTTGTTTAGAAAAGTGTATATGGAGATAGGTGCAAGCATCTATTTGCCTTGTTTACATTTTAACACACGCTTGGTGTCCTTTGTTCCACAAATATTATAAGAGGTATAAATAACGTATAAATGTTTAAGCCCTTCTTTTCTTACTTTCTTCAAAAGAATGTCTTTATTTTCTTCTTTGTGGATAAATGTTTTTCCTTTCCATTACATCCCGGAATAGGTTCAGGCCATAAGAGGATATTAAATAATTTCAGACCTTAAAGTCCTTTTCCTCTAGAGAAAGCCTATTCCATTTTTGAATCTGTATGGATGTCTGGCCTCTGATGAAGTCATTCACCAGATTCTTACTTCTTGTCGTTATCTGCTATTATTTTTTACTCTTCCACATTTATAATTCCCTTTATTAATTTTTTTTTATTTATTTTGTATATACACTTACCTATTATCTATATGAACCGTGAAGCTGACAGTTTAGAATAAGTAACATCTCATTAGTAATATGTTCAGTTACGATTTAGAGACATGCTCGAACTTGTCTGAATTTGACAGATAATGCATGCGCCATATAACGCGGTTTCCTATTGCGCAGAACGTATTCTTCGCGTTCTAAGGGAGTCCACTATAGTTGTTCGCCTTGAATATCTTAGACAACTAAGTCTTTAGAAGCATTTTCGCAACGAATCTACCCATCTCATCTTTGCTCCTCCCAAAAATTGATTTGCGATTTTAACTCAACAGTTTGATCATCGATTAATACTAGATTTAAAAAATTCGAAATCAGATCATCTAATTTTTCTTTCTCTGAAAGCATCGCATTTGTGCAAACGCACGAGGTAAGCTTCCTGTAACAATGTAGTTAATGATTGAATTTAGAAGTGTGGCTGAATCATTAATTTGATCTCCTTTTAAAATTTCATTGAAACCTGTGCTCCGGAAAGCATCGCGATTTTAGACAGTTTGTAAAATAATGGATCTCCCGATCTAATACAATCTGGCAACAAAATTTCCGAAATGTCGAAGTGATAAATCGGCGTATATAACGTAATATCTGGAACTATCATTAATTGTGAGCTTTCTTTCAAAGTGTTATTTTCGTCTGAGATAGCTGCGTCTATTTTAAAGTTAATATCTTACACGCTATTACTTTGATGTCAGATAGGGACGGAAAAACTTTCTCCTGTCCCAATTTGAGAGACATAAACTCACGACATATTACACATTCGATTCTTAATGTACTGGAAATTAGTTACAGTATTAGGTATGAAATCCTTTAAATGTCTCAGATTATCTCTTTGCATTTAAGATAGCTAAACCATCATTTTGAAAATGAACAGCATAACTGGCAAGTGAACTGAAATAACACGTTCTGTGTACTGAAATCATCCAA
Organism: Araneus ventricosus; assembly: GCA_013235015.1. NCBI lineage: Eukaryota > Metazoa > Arthropoda > Arachnida > Araneae > Araneidae > Araneus > Araneus ventricosus. The sequence continues at coordinate 70,940 of BGPR01000231.1, forward strand.
CAGCTGGCAAACGAACTGAACTTCGTTTACCCATTATCTTAACCCATTACCCTATAACTTAAGCCATTATCTGCCATTGCCCCTTTTTTTGGGATGCTTGTTTCTTTTTATTTTCACCTAAACAGTGCAATTTTTAGCTTTGATTGTTGCGTCTGAATGTTGAACTGACTGCTATAAAAATTACAAATCCAATAAAAATAATTTTCTAATTAAAAAATAATTAATTTTAATTAAAATTAAATTAATCCGGTTAATTAAAAATTCATGTTTCATTCATGTTATCATATTAATGCAATTCTTTATGAAAAAGTGAAACAATAGAATTTTGGGCAATTCTTTTCTAGTAATGGTATAATAAAATAACTTTGTTGGGGTTAATTTAAGAAAATAAATTCATTTAGTTATTGGATGACATTATTTTTTGTTAATTAATTTTATTAATTAATGATTAATTAAAAAGTCAAGACACTTTGTTACGGTTTGAGATAAGAAATTGGAACGTCTAGGATTTCCTTTCATCGAAAAATTTGTTTAGAACTTTAAAATAGCATACCTTGTACGTTTAAAAATTGATGTATTAGGTGGTAAGTATACTTCCCACCTCCTTTGAAAAGGTTAAGGATGTTTCCACAATTTTTTGATATTTATTTCTCGTAAAAAAAAGCAGTGACGGAACGGCGTTCCGGTGCGTGCCGGCTCCACTACACTCCTGATATAAACAGTACCTTATGTGTGTATAAAGAGTACCTTATATATGTATAGAAACAGTGCATGTGCTAGAAATTACCTTACATATCGCACGCCTAGTTGAATATTCAAAAGTACATTTTGAGTTAAAGTCACAGAAAAATAAGCTGAAGCAATAGAAACAAGTGTAAAGAGCAACGACACTTCGTACGATCTAGCAGCGAGTGTCGCAAATAGATTTATGACATTTTAAGACTCGGTGTTGATATCATTTTAGACTTTGGATTTAACTGAAAAGTGTATTTTTTTAGTTGCGACTATGTTCATCAAGGGGTGAGATATGTAAACAGTAGCGACGAGCATGCTTTCTAAGATTTCCTTTTGTTTATTTGCTATATAAATTGGTGTGTGTTTGATCAAATGCATTTTCAAGGCAACTGCATATTTATATAACCCAATCTAAATAGCCGCAATTTTAGAAATGCTATGTTTGTTCTAGAAACTACAAGAAAAAAAAAGAGGCGTTGAGGCAATTTGTTTAGAAATGACACTTTTTCTATCAGTCACTGACATTTTCCTGAGTCTATGACACAGGCAAACATTTTCTGACCGAATACGATGTCACTATTTTGTTGTATTAGGAAATGAAATGCTTCAGAAAATCATAATTATATACTAGCAAATAATTACCTTGAAAATGAACCAAAATCCTGAAAGTATTTAAGAGTAAAATATTTATCGTCAATACGATTTTAACCCTGCATATTTGATTGATTGTAGATTTTTCAATTGGAGTTTTATCGTTAAATTCGTTTTAAAATGATATTGGTAATATTTGTTTTCACTGGAGAATGATATTGATAATATTGAAAAGCGGGAAAATTCACCATGTGTTTCTGTCACGATAAATTCTTGATACCAACAATAAATGGTATGAACGAAAGCATTTATATTCGAGTGTCGTTAAGTAAGAATGCGAACACATCAGGCTATCTTAATCTGCGAGTCGAGACTCCAAACTGGTAAAATTAACACAATTTTGAGACGCAGTACGTGCTTTTGACATATTCTTTAGTTATAGTAAACAAAAGTATTCAAAAGCCCTCTTGCTTTAAGGATTTTCAATCAAGTCTACCAAGAAGTTATATTAAGAGATGTTTTTATTCAACTTACATAAACTTTGCTTTCATTAAATCATGCTCCATGTGCATACTTTCTTTTTACACACTTTTATTTAAATCAAAATTGTTTCATGTTTGTCGAGAAGGAGTTTTGCAATCGATTTTTCATTCATACCTTAATGTGGCCGAATTTTCAAATTTTGTACACTTTTGTGTTCTCGATAGCAAGACACTATTTTATTATTTTCATAAATTAATTCTCAGTTAATCGATTAGTTTAATTAAATTTTGATTCCATGCGAGTGGCGCCACCTGGTAGTGAATTCGAGAAAAAATTGATTACAATATTCCACAATAATTATAATAATGAATTATAAATTAAATGTTAAAAAATAGAAAGTAATTAAAATAATAAATTCTAATTTTTATGGCACTAATAAATATGTATTTTAAAAATTGCTATTCTGAAATTTTTTTTTATGTATCAGCACTCTTGAGATGACATTTTTCCTCCACCAAGAGAGGATTTTCTAAGAAAGCCTTCGTTTTGATAACTGATTCAAAACAAATTCAGTTCGTTTTCTTTTGAAAAGAAAGTGTGTTCTATCGAATTTCTGTGGTTCTCTTCTATGGCGAGGGAAGTGCCCTTGCTTTTCTGGTCGGGAACTTTTATTGCTTTGGACAGGAAAAGACCCAATAAGAGTTTTATCTCTCTATTGGGGTTGCCATTCATCAGGAACCCCCGCCCTCTCTCAATTGGGTGTTTCCTTCGATCAAAGGTGGATGTTTTATGACAGGAAAAGCAACGTTTATGGAAGAATGGATCCTTCACTTCCTATCCTCAGCAATATTTTTTCATTGTCGCTTGCAGGAGTTAATATGTAACGCTACATAGAGATAGAAGTGAAAGAATTGTTTGTCACCAAAGAAAGGAACTTATTC
>BGPR01000231.1:74098-100525 GCA_013235015.1 Araneus ventricosus
TAATGTTGCTTTTTCGTTAATGTCCACCAAAAAACTATTTGAAAGGATCAGAAGTCTTTTGTGTTAGGAAAAAGCTGAAAGGGTAACTAATTAAGAAATACATTTCGTTAATGTCCTCGATTATGAAAATCAAGACATCCACTTTCGAAGAATTTTTCTTCTTACTTTAAAGGAACATTCAACTAAGCACCGAGTTGAGAAGTTTTCATGTAATAATATTCTCATCAGGTGACAAATAGTCATTCTTTTGTAATGATAGTTTGGAAGATCATTAAAAATAATGGCTTTGACTTGGGTTTTCAGTAAGTAAATGCTTCAGTGATTTTGTATTAGCTGTCAGTTTTCGTACAGAATTGATGTGAATTCATTTACAACAGAAATTCGTCGAAATTTAAAATTCAGGTTTGGTTACTCCATCCAAAAAAAACAAACATATTTTTGTAGACTTTGGTATATATTTGGAAGTATTGAAATATCAAATATTAAGGCGCTATGTAATAAGTTTTCATTTATTTTAAATAATACCAAGAAAATGGATATTTTAAATAACGTTTAGAAAGGATTGAACACGGAGAAGTTCTGAATTTTAGAGCAAGATACAATTAAACCGGAGAGAAAATCTTCAATTATGATTCTTTTATCACTGTTTTGACAACGCACGTTAATGGTCATTGCATTGTTTTTAAGAAGTGTTAGCTTGGTGTTAAACGTCGTCCATAATTTTGGCTGGAACCGATAAATATAAGAAAAATCTAAAATTTAATTTCCTAAATGAAATCTTGCAGAAACATAAGTTATGGGAGTATTATTGTTTCAATATCATTCATTCATCGGATGGGAGTTGAAACTTCCTTTCAAGTTCCTTCTTTTTCTTTTATCGTGGTATTTTTAAGTGTCTTAAAAGATCAACATTATATTTCTGCATTATGATTCGAAGCTTATTGGTCTTACCGAATCTTTCATGAAATTTCTTTGACGCATATTAAAGAACACTTAAAAGCGTTTTTCTAAAAGAAAACTTTGATTTGTTTATTAATTATTAACCGGTTAAGCGAAATTTGATATTTTTCAACAAAGGTTTTACATTAATATATCGATTATTTTAAAATTCAGAACTTTTAAAGCAAAATTAATATATTGCACATTTTTAGAAACGGCATATCTGCAAAATTCAAGTTTTGTGTCAATTGAAAACCGTTTCGATTGAAAATTAAATTATTTCTCCGTTTTCCTATTCCCAGAAACACGGGCATGTGCCTGAATATATAGTACTGAAATGGAAAGACGAACATTAATATCTTGTTATCATCCGTGTATTTCTCCTGAAATAAACTAACATTCCTTAGCTGGTTGATTTCCCACAGTTTGTAAGTGTTCTCTGTTCTGATCGTTACGAAGATCTGGCGGACAAAGGTTGCTGCAAAGGCAGCTTGTGCTCTTGGCAGATCGCCACAGCTGAACAAATGTTGGAAGTTTTCATAGATAGGATAAGATAGGAACGATAGAATAGGTCAGAGGTTTCTAACCTGTGTTGGGAACAATGTTGATAATGGTGGAAACAGGAAAAAACACGAGATTTATATGAAATAAAAGTTATAAAATTTTGTTTCCTCAAGCTTGTGTGAAAAGTAAAAATTATGTCAGTCTGAAAACCTACTGGGTAGCAGTGAAAGAAGAGTACTAAGGACTCAGTATTAACGCTACATACATTTTATACCTTTTACGAACACAGAGCTCGTGGAAAGAGAATTCTATATCATGCGGATATTAAGAACAAATATCGCAATAAGCTTGACTCAGCTCCAGATTATATCTGTCATTTGGATCTAATTTTATAAAACTCGATTCCATAAGGCCAGCTCAAGGATCACATTGAAATTTCCTTCCTCTTAAATAGACGATTATTACGAAGTGTAATTGCTAATTATCCCTGTAAGTTAACATTTATTTCAATACTGGTTTCATTTGTTTTGGCGCTGACTAATATTATTGAAAGAATGGAATAAAATTAAAAATCAAACATAAGTCGTAGAAATATTATTACGTTAATTCGAGTCGTTTGACTCTTAAGCTTACTTTATTAAAAAAAATGGGGGGTTAATAATGACAGTAGGGGGTTCGCAAAATTAAAAGGACTAATCAAGGGGTAAGTGAGAGAAAAAAGGTTGGGAACCGCTGGAATAGGTCAATAAATAAATACCAATTGAACTGTTTTCGTCTCGGAAAATTTCTGCTAGAGATTCTGGAGCGTATGGTTGCCTCTGCATGATACCACTGTCTCTTCAGCATGGCTGAACCTTTTGTCCAAAAGAAACGATCTAATCAGCAACCTTTTTCAAACTCAGTTCCATACGAGTGAAAATAATACTCATTTACGAAGTCAGGAGACTCATTTTCAAAAGCAGCCGTGCTGGTCCACTTCATTTTCACTTCTAGGAATAAGTGGATCTGGAATTATGTCCTGTCGATGCGTATACGATGAACATATATGCATATTCCAGATGTGTGAGCATTAGTATTGCCTATTTTGGAGCATACCGTATTTTAAAATTTCAGATAGAAAAAATGCTTGGATTATTTCCTGTTTTTTTAAATAAGATATTAAGCATGCCAATTACACGGTAAGTTCCAATAATTTTCCTGTCGAAGAAAGAAAAAATATTTGCTTCGTTGCCATCAGCAAAGCAGGAGAAGAAAAACACAAGAAATCTGAGAACATCTTAGGTTTTTTTTAAATGTTAGTTGTGTGGAAATTCCTTACCACCAACAATTATGACAATTTGCTGGCGTGTGTTTTCCAGTTGAAGCTAGGAGGTTATGCACCGCTAACCTCCTAGCTTATCACCTGAAGATACTTCTTCTTTCACTCTTGTTGTAATGTATTGTAAAAGTGTAACATTCTCATGTATAAATAATTACAGTATCTGTATAGATTCAGTTAAGTTCTAGTTATGTGTATATAGTGTAAATAAATGTTCTTTGTTAGCAGGAGTCAGTCATCGCGCATTAGTGTTATCCATTAAGCTCATTTGTTGCAGAATGACCAAATCAGGTGGTCGGATTTAGTCATTCTACAGTAGTAAGGTGACCAAACATCCTCCTTTTGTAAAGTTCTGTCATCCTTCGAGAAGTGTACAATAAATTATGTGACAAATGTTTTTATTATGCATTTATCACATTATAGTGTATTATTATTGCAATGAATAAAATCTTTCTTTAATTTACAATATTTTTTATCTTCAATTTATTTGTGTCCTCCTTCTCATTGGAAAAAAGTTGGTCACCTTAACAGTAGTGGACCTTTCTGATATGGAATCGTGAATTGGATAGCCACAGTCTCATGGCCTCTGAGTCCAAAGCTACAGTTGGATTGAATTGTGAAGTTTTACTCTCCTTTAGAGCCACATCAATGACATCACGATCGATTTTGCAGCAAAATATTTATAAGATTCTCAATGGTATGTTCAGAGCTTCAAAGCCGGAAAACCGTAAGCCAATTTCACCGTGTGTGTTTACAGAATTCAGATGTTCTCCAGTTAATGTTGAAAATGAGACCCTCAACTGCACCTTCTGAATGGGAACATTAACATAATCCAACGGGTTCGATTCCATGCTTACTTCAGAATAGAAAACGCTCACAGCGGTCGAATGCAGTAATGACGTTCCTATGGCAGCAATCCGCCTATTTTTAGGACTAAGCTATGGGAAAAAATTATGCTGAAGAACCTATTTTTAACAAAATCTATTCCATTCCCGATAGTTTGAGGAATCGTTAATCCTTAGAGATTCATACTTTACGAAAACACCAAAATTTGGAGCATTAATAAAAAAAATTAATAAACTCAGAATTCTTCCTCATATGGTTTTTAAGCAAGAAATGAGAAGATTCTTGCTTGTAAAGCCAATAATTTTGTATAGAAACAGTTGATAACAAGAAAGAAAACATCCTTAGAAATGGCAGATTACTTTTAAGGAAAGTGAATTATTACGAATAATTCTGTTTTTGATTATTCCTATTGATATAGTTAATTTAAGCGAATATTTTTACTAGAAAAGGAACACAAATATCTTAACTTTTTTACAAAAACTAACGTATAATGTCTCATAAACAGAACAAAAATAAATTTGTATAATATGAAATCTAATTTAATTGATCAGTTTGTAACTGAATTATACACATATGCATGTTGTGTCCTTGATTTACGTATAGCAATTTTGTTAGGCGTGAAATAATAAATATTTAATGTATTATTAGATGAATATTTATGAGTTTTCATAGTTTATATTTTGAAAATCCATAGTTTAAAAAAACTGTACAATACTTTAAACTATTATTTACGATCGATTAGTTGATTACTTAATTACCAACTAATCGATTCATTTTAATAAATTTTGATTCCATACGAGTGTAAGAACCTGGCACTGAATTTGACAAAAATGATTTTATGTTTTTATAATATTTATGGAAGTATAAATTAAAGGTTGAAAATTATAAAATAAAAAATCTACTTTTTAGTGCACTAATAAAAAGTGTGTTTTAAAAAATTGTTTTTATTTATTTTACTATGAAAAACAATAAAAATACCAAAAGTCTCAAATAATTAATTGCGATTTTTGTCAAATATGTAAATTATTTAAGTGAAAAATTATACATTTGCTTCAAGATACCACGAAATGTCGATTAAACTTAGATGATGCATAGAATTGATGACGTATGCGGCCTAGTATGTTCTACATATTGGCAATACAAAGATATTGTCCAACATTTGGGTATTTGCTTCAGCTGGAAATAAATGCATAACAAGTGGGGTTTTATTAATATTTTTTGTTTTATTATTATTACATACAGCAACAATACACATTGCATGTTAACTTTCAAGCAATTTCATCACAATGTCATGCCTTTCACATATAACTTCATGATAACTTTTATTGTTATGTACATCAGTCATTGTTCATAGATATTTTTGTGTATCACCGACAGAATTTTATTGCAGTCATTCGAGTGCGCGTATCAGTACAAAACTGAATACAACCAACGGAAAAACTGTGTGCACAACACAAATATTAGCTCTGTTTCTGGGTTGGTTCTGATTAGTTTCTCTCAAAAAGGGAATTTTCGGAAGGAAATGCAGTTTGAATGAGGGAAATTGTCTACTTTAGTTCGCTAAAAAAACAATGTATTTGTTTGACTCGATTTTTTTGATATATATGAACAAGTTAACCGATTTTGTTAAGAAGGATTTTAGAAACGGGATTTTTTCCCTAAATAAAGCGTTGTGCGCGTTGAACAGAAATATTAAATTTCGAAATGTCTACTTTCTGCTATTAAATTTCATGGGCAAGTACATTAATTTTGACCTAAGAAAGAAAATTAATTCGAGAGTTTATTAAATTTCTATAACATAAAAATTTTAAACCAACCGACCTGATGAATTTGATATACTTTGCTTTTGGCACCCCCACCTTTTGAAGGGAAACCCCTAATAGATCGAGGTTACTTGTACTAATGGAAAGTCGAGAGCGATTTGCTTGTGCCAAACAGAAATGCCAACAAAAAGCTCATGTTTTGAACACGAAAAATAGGATCTGAACAATGAATATGTTGTTTCCTATACATGAATTGTTTCGCAAGAATCCCTCACGATTGTGTGAATAAAAAAATGAATGATTGTTCCATTTGTGTATAAAACCATGGGAAACGTACATTTGGCTATTATTGGAATATATTAGGGTTTCGACACGCTTTTAAAACACACATAATCTTTTTCTAATCGATTTTAATATTCAAGCTCAGTTTTTACCTCTACTTTTCGGCATCCTAAAAGCCCTTGCATATTTGAGTTCAATTTTATTACAAAAGGTTCAGCCTAGAAACGTTGCATCACAAGCTCTTTTGCTGACTCTATGGAATAAAAAGCACGTAATTGGCTTTTCATTTTCTAATACTCTTTGGAATGTGCTTAGCATGGCAATGACTCTCATTGTCTTAGGTTGTCTGCTGCTGACAGTGAAAGGAATGGAACTGAAAAACACACATTATCAAAACGCTTTAGCAACTCAGAAGTGCGAATTTTGAATCGATTGAGTCTGAAAAGCATTTTCAATATTTGAACATCAGCAGTTTTTGAATTAAGCTATAAAAGCTGATAGATTAAATAAAGTTTTCTTTAGATTTTATACAAAATTATATAATGCATAGTTAATCTCTTTGCTCACACACTTGAAAGCTTCACAAAACACTCAGCCACTGTCCTCTAGGATATAAATTAGTAAACATAAACGATATCACACACATTTTTAAATAATACATTTTTCTTTTTAACAATTGATGATACATTGAGGAGCATCGTCTTTCGGCAGAGGAGCCGGCAGCTCATGAATGAGATCACTTGAACTGTTTTTGCATAACAGTCTTTTTTATTTGTTCGTTACTATGCACCGTTTACAAAAACATCGAGTTCACAATCCACGTTTAATTCCTATCAGTCCAAACTGAAAACAGTTCAAAAATAACAGTTCAACACAGAAAGGAATACTTCAGTATGAGGAAACAAATATTAAAAATGCTTTGAATTCGATCAAGTTGAATCAATCATTTTTTTACTGAATGTGATAACATTTCAGAGATAGCTGGCAAACTTTTCAGTAGTAATAAAATCGCATTCATTCCTCACTGTAGTTATTCGTTAGAAGGAAATACAACGTACCAGTGTTTATCATTTGGAAAGGATTGGGTATTGCACATATTGAACGACACATACAAATCTCGATAAGAATTTTTCCATTGATGCATTCCATTTTTTGTCTCCTCTGCCATTTATTGTTTATCTTCATTGTAAAGGAGACTGTTATTTGGAAACTCTTCGTCGGTGCTTGTATTGAATGGTCACCTCTGTTTTTGGTTGGACTTGTGAAAGACGACGTTAGCAGGATCGTCGGCCAACTCAGGGTAGAGTTCAATATCGTGGTAATAGTCTCCTCTATATCCAGGTACCGAACTGGTGGTGAGAATATGCTCCTTCTCTTTCTCCGACCACTTCTGGGACCCTCTTTGGCTAGTGAGGATAATCTGTCGCTCCTGAGTCCACCGTTGACCAACAGCATGTTTTTTGGCATGTCGCAAAAGCCTCTGTCTCTCTTTGTGCGGATTAGTCCCATACCTGATGTTCAAAATAGCATGCTCAGAGTGAACCCGAACATCCACGTGATTATCTGCTTTGAGGTCTTCTGGTTTGGATTCGTGGACTGTTGTGTTGATAGCTGTTCCTAACCTCTGGAGTTGGTTGAGGTCATCAGCAACTCTCCAAGTTTTATCCTTCACAAAATAGAATACGTCTTGCCCATGCATCACCAAGTGCAAATCCAGCAGATAAGAGTTGTTAAAAACAGACGTGTAAACATCCCTTCGGATGTTATCGGCTTCGTTGGAAGCTCGCACGAGGGCTCGTTCTCCGATGCGAGATACAGTGATGCCAGATCCGAATGGAACGCTCATCGTACTGATTTTGGGAAGAACGGTTTCGAATAACTGTTCTCGCTTCACTTTTGGTCTTGCGACACTTGTTAATGAAGCAAAGCTCTCTAATTTCTGGCGAATTGCGCATGCAAATCCAGACACCAGGGGTACAGACGGCATATCGAGGAAAAGAGGCATGGCTTCTTTATCGTGCCTTCGATGGAACAAAGAGTTGGCAGCTAGGTCTAAACTGTCTATGTCTATACCTTGGCTCTTAATCCATGCTGTCAGATCTAAAAATAAGAAAGTTTGCATGAATATTGATAAGGGGGCACCAAGTAGATGCCATTAGAGAGAACTCCTGCTAATTTAAAAATTGATAATGGTTTGAAAATCAAAATAAATTTAATATTAAATTTATATATTTTCTAATTTTTACTTGAATGCTTTGAATTTAGTTGCAACGCATCGACATTCATCAGAGGAGTTTTTTAAACAAAATATTTTTAAAACTGTAGAAGATCATTTGAAAATATTGAATAGGAATTTTCAGAATAAGATAAGTCTTAAAAATAATATATGGTCTCCTAATATTTATTATAAAAATGAAATTTTTCTTTAAATCTTTATAAAAACCACTCACTGAACAAACAAGTTGAACAGAGAGAGCCAGTTATTTTTTGCCTCCTCCTCCCAAAAAAACAATAAGAAATTTAAGTTAAATTTGATATAATATAATGTTTCGTTCAGTGTGCTATGGAGAATAATCAGTGTAAATATCTTGACTAAGAGAATAATGCCATGAAAAGTTACATCATTTAATTTTTTCCTTCCTGAAGAAAAACATCTTAAGTTGTATTTTATAATTAAAATTAAGGTAAGTTAATTCAGAATCTTTAAAGTATTTTTTACTATAGATGTCATACCATTTTTAAAAATAAATATGCACAAACTGCTCTCACAATGCTAGCAAAATTCCCCAATTTTCTACAGGCTTTTTCAAGAAAACTCATTTCTGAAGGTAATTCACTTGGATTCCATTACTGTTCTAGGAAGTCTCTTTGTTAGGAATGAAGTGTGCTTATCTCGATTCTCCAAGACTAACAAACGAGACGCAAAGAGAAAGAGAAAACCAAGTGATTGCCAAAGACTCATCAACGTAAATGAGGATCCGGGTGATTCTGCGCGTCGTAAACGTTTCCATAGACGTTTTCATGGAAGAGGATTGCTATTTATTGGTAACAAGAAGAAATGAAATGCTTCTAAATATATCGAGGAGTATCTACTTCAGAGTGCTAACTGCTAACTACATCCATATGTACGAAATATTTTTAAAACACATAATTGGCACAAATAACTTCTCAAAAAAGATATTAAGAACTGGTAAAAGTTTCTCGGACTTGAAATAAATGAAATTATTGTGATTGGGTAGTTTATTTTTTACAAAGTTTTATGAGTATGCATGCTTATCTATGAATATGTGTGTCAATGTAATTTCATTTCAAATGTCAAATTAGAGCCCCTCGCCTCTAACACAAATAAATTGAAGTCCATACAGGTTGTGGGATCGAACAATGTAAGGCTGGACCTTCAAGACTGCTCCACGCCGAAGTTAGTGGTGAGTGTGAAAAACCACTTAGTATCTTTCAAAACCACTTGATGTGGAGCGGAAGATTGGATATCCATCTCTTTATTTGGATTTCCGGGCCATAAATGCGAAGGAAATAGGGAGAGACTTGGGGGTTTGCCGAAGAAATTGGAGAAGACGGATGTCGGGGATGTGGAGCGGTCGTGAATGACAGGATTACGACTTTCCTCTTGACGCAGTCCCACTGGGGGGGGCACCCCGAGTACGTGGATGAGAAGCCGCCGGATAAGTAACCGGAGTCTCGCTTCCCTGGTGGGTGCAATAATGATTGGTATTGGAGTATATATGGTAATATTGAAGTGAATCCTTCGTGTCCCAAGATCAAGTGTCGTATGAAGAACGAACATATCTCTTGTCAGAATATATTGAGCGAACATATTGAAGTGGAAGTTCTTTCAATACGGAATGATTTTTATTATTAACTGTTCTTTGTTAGAATCTCTGGACTTAACTTTCAGGACACTACTTTTGCTGAAAATTAAGCGACATGACAAGTGTAATGCGTTTAAATTTTTTAAAGTTGATATAATTTAATATAAGGTGGGACAGAAACAATTAGATTATTTAAATTTGACGCTACGCTTATGTCTTTGTAGGAAGTTCTGTGAGAAATCGCTGAGTAAAGCAGTTTAACACATTGGCAGCCATAACGTATTTCTACGAGATTCACATTTTCTATCTAATTAAATGGCCTCTCTGCTAAAGTTAGGAGATAGTAGAGAAGAGATAATCTAATTCGATAGAAAGTGTGAGTTTCACAGGCATGAGTCATGGAAGTCAAGGTATTAAAGCCTTTGGTCATCATGTAACGTTGGTCGGAAGAGCATCGAACTTTTAGGGTGAAGCGTTCCTCAACAATGATTACGCTACTGAAACGAGTCTGTGTTCCAAAAACTCGACGACATTCTGCCACTGGAAGGAATGAAAAGGTTCCAAAACGCCAAACAGTATTGAATTGGGTCATACAATTCGGGTCTCGTGCATCCATTGTTAACCTCCTGGTTTTCATCGAACTGCGCGTACACCAGAAAATGTATGCAGTGACACAAGCAAGAAGTCAAAAGCTCACCTGAGTGGTTTGGTTGGTTTTGTTAGAGTTTTATGACACAAAAGCCAGTTTTGGCCATGCTGCGCCATATTCAATGTAAAAAGGTGCAAATTCAAAAGAATTAAAAGAAAAACAAAGGAAAAACCCGCTTCAGAAATCTAAAACTGTACTCAAGAACGAAATTGTATGGAGACAAAAATATATCCAAGCTCATCTGAGTGAAGTTATCTCCAAAAAGTGACTCGAAAACGAGATGATTTTTACAATAGTTTAACCAGTTATTATCTAGTTTTCAAATAAATGTTCATCTTCAAGTTAATCATTGTATAATTGTTTCCGCCTCATCCTGCACAAGAATTGGCTGTTGTATTCAGTAAAAATTAATAATTTGGATACAAGAGAAAGAAAAAAGGATTAGCTTCTTGCGATGCTGTCTTACACCATACAATTAGATATCTAGTTTTAGCAGTTACTGAACAGTGCAACTTCAGTTTGAATATTACCTCATCATTCAACACTAGGAGAGCCCTCATTGCTCCCGGATTTGGGATTTCTCATACAAAATGGCGTCCATTTTGTCGATATTTCGCTCACGTCCAAACTAATCTTTAATTCACATCCTTAAAATCCTCGTTACTTTTGCTTTGTTGCCGCCTGAAATGAGTTCCGCCTTTGGACGGAAAAATCTTTTTTATTGGCTAGTCAGCATTCACGCTTCACTTCGCTTCTGGAGGATTCATAAAAGGATTCTCTCCTCCACTCTGTCAGATTCTCGCTTTTTGTTTCGCCTATCTGTTTTGGGGGAGGCCTTTTCTTAGGTCCTATTTCTCATTTTTGCGCACAAAGAGCGTTTTGCTGACAATATCTAAAATTTTAAAAATTTCTTCTGAAGTTAGATGTAATTTTATTTGTATTCTGTCTGCTGAAGATTAATCTATTCAGGACGAAATTGAGAAATATGCAGATTTTTGTGCTTCGTGAAATTGTAATAAATTATATTATATAATGAAATAAGTGCCTAAATGAATATGAATTTCCCTTGAAGTTTTCTTTGAGAAACATTTTAGTCTCTAAGTTTTTTTGCATTTAAACCAATTAATTCAGTTGCCTCTAAACTAGTTTATTTAATGTAGACAAAGGTTCTTTGAAAAGGAGGATGTTATTGCAAAGTAAGGTAATGCATAGTCTCGTCTTATCTTCATTAAGCAATATAAAATACACACTTTGTAAGATCTCTGGCTATGTGTGGATAATCTATTTCTTTCTCTTTTTCATGTTGCTTTCTACTTAGTGTAGAAAATTTGACATACCTCATGTGTTATGCATTTTGAACGAAAGGAGGACATATAATGAAAAATTTTCTACCCCAAATTGAATCCAAGACTTTATAAATTGTAGTTAGTTGCAACTAATTAGATCAGCAAAGTGAGTATCCTTACATATGCATGTTTCTTTAAATTATTCAATGAAGATTTGGGCAGAACTAAAAATGAAAAGCAAACAATTTAAATCTGTATCAAATTGGGGTGATGAAATTTTGCTAAACAAAGACAATATGTACACAAATTAAAGAAAATAATAAATTTTCTGATGATAATAGAGATAATATTTTTACGACAGGCATTAAAGTAAAAAAAAGAGCAAACAGAATCTTATGAAATTTCATTTAGATGCATAAAATCCATATAGAAAAAAAATGTATTTGACTTTCTTTAAATATGCTTTTGTGACATAAGTTTAGTTCGATCCACTTTAACCTACAATGTCACAAACGCAACCAGCATGACTTTCTCCAGAAAGACGTGTTTCTATTCTGACTGTCATCTGACAAAACTTTTTGGCGGGATTACGTTGTTGGCATGATTTAGATGGTTTATTAATATTTTTCTAGCTTGAGTTAAAATGTGAAGGCAATAAAGCTGAGATAGAAATTAAAATTAAAAACCTTTGTATAGCAGTAAAAAATAAAATCTAATCTAAAATAATCTTGCTAAATTCTAGCTTTTCTTTTTCAAAATAAGGAGGAAAGAGTTGATTATTTAATTCCTTTTAGCAGACAAAATTTAGATTCAAAAGGGTTCAATTCCTTACACGAAATTATTTGAAGAAAAATTTCTGAATGCTGAAATTTATATATAACAACTAAATCAACGCTTTTTTTTAATGTCTGGTTTTAGCTTTTCCTCTGATGTCTGGTCTTACTCATTAAGTTTTTTCTNATGTCTGGTCTTACTCATTAAGTTTTTTCTAATGTCTGGTCTTACTCATTAAGTTTTTTCTAATGTCTGGTGTTACTCATTAGATTTTCCTAGGAGGATATCTTTTAGTAAATGCTATATTAGAGTTGTCTGAAAATATGTCTTGTTTTTTAAATTAATGGGTAATTTCTCAACTTGTTTGCAATATATTCTAAAAGTCATCTTTATTTGAAATTTAAGTAATCCATTAAATATTCAAAAAATGTAAAATCTTAAAAAAAGCATGAATGCAATCTACTAATTTATTTTGCTACTCGAGAAAAGGCATCCTATATCCATCATTAAATGGAAAAAATAGGTTTTCAAGTGATGTGATTATTATATATCTGTTTCAGATATTCGGCTCTCTCTTAAGATAGTTCTCCTCGATTCTCTCTATATACATTAACTGATGAATGAACAACCTTATAATATAAATTACAGAGCATAGAACGAAAAAACACATGCTATATGAACACACAAGAAATGAATTTAGACTAATTGATAATGGTCCAGAAAAATACAATGACTTTCGCTATCATAAGGTAAAAATATATTTTGAATTTTATTTTATGTGCAGTTGATGCAATTAATTTAGAGATTTAAATTGTATCAAAATATATTTTTTACAAAAGCACCAACACAAGATTTTAGGTTCCAATGGCTTTGAAAAGGATAATCATTTCATGGTTAATTCATCATAGCGTAAGTGAAATTCATTTATTGTTTTTCAACAAACAATTTTTAAAAATCAAATTTTGCTTATACGCACTTTTAAATGTTATTTTATCTGTTATAAGCATAAGAAATGAAGTTATGGGCAATTTTCATCTAAACATCTATTCCGTAATTTCTGTTTCTAGTTAGAACTTTTATTTTTTGGTAAATTTTACCAGTGAATTTCATGCTTTAATATACATTTCTTAATCACTATAATCTTTAAAATTAATTGGAAATACGCTTAGTTTCACAGTTCTTTAATAGTTTTAAGTGCCTTTGATTTTATTTTAAAGTTATTTTCCATTTATACTTAAAAAAAGTGATAAAATCTGACCGAAATTCCTAAAGAAGAATTCTAGAAACTTCATAACGTGCACTGATAAAGAGATAAAGACTCACCCAATTTGTTCTTTATTTTCTTGTCGATATTAATCGGATCATTCTTATTGAAACGATAGAGATGCAAGTGTTGAGGACTCGTGACATGGTAAAGGATTTCGTCCCATCTCGGAGTCAACCACTGTCCTGCTAATGAATCATAAATCATTTCTCCAAAGTGCAGCATTCCTGTCAAAGGATCCAATATGCCTCCTTGGAAGTCAATGGGAAGATAGAAATGTGGATTCGAATCAAAGAGCACATGCCCGTAAGGTCCTCTATGAACCTCCTTCACATTTTCGCCTTTTCTATCAAAGACTAATAAAGGACTGCCATTATGGTCTGTTGCTATGTAATATGTTTCTTTGTTAACCAGCATAAATATGAGAAATCCCCTATCATCATAAAGGAATGATGTCGTTTTGCCATCATTGTTGTTATAGATGTGAGTCACTTTATCTGGATTGGGTAGATCGGCGTAGAAAAACTGCGTTACATTACCAAAATTGTCTTTTCGCACAGCTATCATACCTCGCGTGTTGTAATAATATTCTACATCATATCGACCATTCCTCGAAGCTTTTGTTAGTTGTCCTTTCGTGTTATAAGCAAAGCTCTCTTCACCTCTTTGGATAACGAATCCACGGCCATCAACTACGTAAGGAGTGTCACTAAAGCTAACGATTCTATCGCCAACATCGTGAAGGATGTCGATTCGGTTTCCCATATATTGCATAGTGACCAAATTCCCATTCTGGTCGTATGTAAATTTCCAGTGATCTCTGCCATCCATTTCAACCAGCTGCCCGTCAGCGTCGTATGAAAAATTCTGGAATCGAATTTTGGATTTTCCTAAATGCGTCATGTACATTTTGGATTGGGTCACTAAATTCCGATTGTCATACTGGATGTTGATTCGGAAGACTTCTTTATCAATGATAGTTAATGACACTTGCCTTAATCGGTGCAGAGCATCAAACTGTCTGCTGATAGAGGCAGTGCCATCCGATAATACTGTTTCGTTTAAACTTTTTTCGAATAACTTGAAATCTCCAATCTGCTCTCTTCTTCCAGTTTTAGAGTTGTACATGTACTCAATGGTTGGCAACTGAAGACTTCCGATACGAAATAAAATACTTTTGATGCGGAAAAGTTTGTCGTATTGATAATGAACAATTGCATTTGTCAGGTGAAACTGACTCGTATAATGAGTTTTGGCTATGACTAGTAAAGCACCATCATAAGTGTATTCGTTCCTGATGTCAATTTCTAATGTACTTGAAGACTCCGAAGATACAAATCCAGATGAGCTATAGTTTTTCTCTATTTTTCCTCCCCCAAAGACAATGGCGCTGAGTAAACTTTGATTATTGTATCTGTAGAGAATGCGACCTTGGTCTCCTGGAAAGATCTTCATGATTGGTTGTTTTAAATCGTTGAAATGGATAACAAAAGGACCGATGTTTCCGGGCGGTATATAGAAAAATTTGTAAAATCCAATGGAGATGAGTGTTAAGAAAGAGTGGCGTGTGCCTTTTGGAGTCGTTACAAATTTCAGTCCTCCATTTGTATCGTAATGGGAAGTAAAGCGTCGTCCACTTGGTAGCACAAGTTTGCTGGGCTAAAATTTAAAAAAAATGTTTATTGAAGTGAAATACTATTAAAGAATATTTGAATGAAGAAGATTTTATGATAAATTTAATTAAAAATTAATAAAACACTCTTTTATTATTGTACAAAAGAGTAGAAATGCTTTTTATTTTAATTGCTTTCTACTTTTTGGTCTTTAATTTATAATTCATTAATAAAAATATTATAGAATTCTGTAATTAAATTCCTTACAAGGTGGTGCCACTCCTATGGAATTAAGATTTAACTAAGTTATTCGATTATCTCATAATTAAATTCTTAAAATATTAAAATAGTATACCGTTATGTATCAAACTCAAGTGTAGAATGTATAGTATTGTGTATTGTCATAAAGAATACGAAAGTGCGCAAAATTTGAAAACCTTAGCATCTTAGGATGTGAGTGATAAATCGATTACAAGTTTCCATCTTTACAAACATGAAACATGGAAAGTTAAATAAAAACGTGCTGAAATAATGTTTGTTGAAGTGAAATACTACTAGTAAAGAAGATTTTATGAAAATGCAATATAAAATGGAGACATACACACTGCTATCCTGTCTCGCGATCCCCAAAAATTGCTTGTTCGTTTTTTTATACTTTTAGTTTTTTTCCCTTATAACGTTAAACTGGTAAAAGTTCTTGAATTACATAGCCTTCTTTGATATTCTATCCACATTGATTTTATCATACGATTGCACAACTTATTGCTAGAAAAAGTTTTTAATTGACCAATTTTGTCTACGGGGGTCGTATAAAAATTTAAAGAGTGCAACTTTCTGAAAATTAAAGTTAGGGCTATTTCATTATTTTATTTGTCCCCTTATTTTGAACATTTCTACACCTAATAACTACTTACCACCACCAAAAAAAGTTAAAATGCGTTTTAAACTTTTTGTGACACCTTGCATATGTGTTCTATTAACCCTTTCTTGGTCGGCATTGCACATCATACGTTCGGCATTTTTGTGCTTGTACGATCGGCGTCGCATGTCATGCGACGAAGAGAAAATCTGCATCGTTAAAAGTGAATTCGTCGCTACATACAAGTCTCGTTATATTCCGCGATTTTGACAATGTAAGCAATAAAATAATCTGCAATAAATGATTTCAACGTGGTTTTTACGCTCTGAAGGTCAAGAAAGATTGTAAAGCTGTTTTCATGGTAAGGTTGTAAAACCATTTAAAAAACATTTTTTTTACATATCATTAATAATTCTTTTTGTGCAGATATTTATCTTAAATACCTCGAAACAATAGATTTGAAAAATATATTATCAGAGAGTATTTTGTTTTCATTTAAAACTTGGGTGCATTGCAGGGAAAACTGGAGATCAGCGAACGGGATTTCACATGAATGATTACCAATAAGTCAAGCAAAAACTGCTTACTGACAAAAATATTTTACATTTTCGAATTCAGGATAGAACATATATTAATTTTCAGCAATAAAAAAATGCTTTTTTTGGGTCGAAAATTCTAAAAAATATCCGATCAAGAAGGGGTTAAACTATCACCCATAACATCTATCAATAAATAAATCTTACCATAGTTTTACCATCATAATTAAATCTCATTGCTGAACCATCTGGGTACTTGATTTCAGCTAGATGACTCATGCGGTCGTAGCCAAAATTCTCAGACAGAGGACCTTGTTGCCATCCAGACAGCCTGCCTAGTCTGTCGTACATTACATTCAAAGGTAGGCGAGTCTCTGTTGGCAGCCACTGAATGGGCCTCGTGAAACTGTCGTACTGGATGACTAAAAATGGTCGTCGAGAGCTGTTGTATAGAATTTCACGAGCTGCTACCCAGTCGTATTCCATAGTGAGATACTGAATATCATTAGCCTGAAAAATGAATCACATATATGTATAAAAATATCACATGTATGCAGTGATAACTGGACTAAAAGTATCCATAAATAATGGTTTATAACTACAGAACTACTCACATTAGAATTAAAATTTAGTAGAAAAAGACATCTTAAATTTTTTTAAATATCAGTGCAGTACGATGTGCGGACCTTTTGTATCACGACAAATGTCTAAACGGCAATCGTATTCTCACTAAGTATTTCGTAGCATATTAAGAGGTATTAGACAAACTGTTTGAACGATATGCATCTTCAAATTATACATAGCTTTCATTTTTTTTGAGACACAACTAAGGATTTTATAAATCCTTAGACAAAACAGTTTGATGGATTCAAATCTAGGAACCTTGGTGGCCAAGAAATTGGACTCACTCTTCCGATCCAACTTCCTGGAAATGTCTAATTAAAAATGCGCGATTTTCTCTTTATTTCCGACTTCTGATTATTGTACGCTGACTATTGCACGCTGAACGCTCTATACCAAAAAAACCTTGGAAGGGATTCCAATCCATGGAGAAGCAGCATATTAGATTCGACCCTATTAGAACAAGATACTGTACAGTATTGCAACGATATTATTATGATATTTTGAGGCCTTCAGAATATTAAAGAACATCGTGGAAATGGCGTATAACATCTTGTACTAATAGGGTAATTCGAGCCAAACACCTCCTCCCAAGCCTCAACCATGTGGTTAAACTTTAAGACATGCCGCCACGACAGCAAATCGGGAACTGTGGTCCCCTCAAAATAACCCCCATTACGAACGACTCATGCGACGACCCCCCCATTACAGGAGTACGACCCATCTTTGGAGAAGAGCCCTAATAGCCACACCACCATTACTATATCCACCAGAGAAGCGAGAACCCGCATACTTATACGGCGGCTTCTCTTCCGTGAACTCGCTGCGCCCCCCGGTGGAATACCTTCTCTTCTACCCGGTAGAATCGCTTCTTGGCCTGTTGGATAAGATCAAAGAGCTAATAGGGTAACCACAATCCTGCCGTAACATCCGGGATTCTTAAACACAGCCGATGCAATAGCTTCGAGTAATGAGGCTGGAGTCCTAGTAGCCAATCACCTGGCCACGGCCGGACCCTTCCCGAAGGAGGTACGTACTATCACTGGAGGGAGGTAACACAACTCCCACCATTATTATACCCCCAGGGGAAGCGAGTTCCTGCTTACTTATCATGCAGCAACTCATCCGTGTACTCGCGGCTAATAGGGGGATGTTCACAAATTGTAAGCAATTACTTTTGGATACTTTTATCCCGGACATCTTGTATTTTTTTAAAGTGTTGCTCATTGCGCTTACCATCAGCACCCTCTCAACAGCTGATATGCTCCTTTCGACCCTCGACCTTTCTTTTCTGTTGTATTTCACGTCGTAGCGCCATTCTACGACATTGGCTGGCTCCAATCCGACGTAAGTAGTCTGCCGAACCGGCAAGGGGAACATTCCCGCTTGAACAGGGAGCATTTCCTGCAGGACGTAATGAGAGGCCGGCTCCCAAACGAGCCCTACTTGCCAAGGAGTTTCCACTTCAATAGCGCCATCTTGATGCAAAGTGGCCTGGATGTGGACGCCATCTGAAAAGACAAAGCATTTTTAGCAAATCAGGTTCAAATGAACTCGCAACAGAAAGTCTGGCCTATTATTATTACTATTTCCTTTTCTGGTAAATACCGCTGCAACTATCTTTCAACTTCAGAAAGAATCTCTTCTCGGTAAGAAAATCTCTTCATTTCGTAAAGAAATGGCTCAGCAAAACCTGTCTCTAAGGAAATCAGGAGATAAGAAAATGTCTTGTTTCTGTTACAGAAAAGAGAGTTACCATCACAAATTGATGTCTTTCATTTTCTAGCTCGAGAATTCGGGGAAGATTGGGAGATAGGCAATTTATTTCGTCCTCTTGATAAAACCACCTTAAATATATTTGGAAAATTCTACGGAAATACAGAAGTTAATCGAAATAATTGTTTTATATGCGAAAGAAGTTTTTAAAACACGATATCAATTAAATTGTAATTTAAAATTACAAGAGGCTAAATTGTTCATTCTTTAAAAGCATTATAATTCATTTTATAAGTACAGAGTAATTAATAATTTCTTTTATTCGAGCTTATTTAATTCAGCGAGAAATATCCTTTTTGTGATTTGTTTGATGCATTGCCTTATATATATTTAAATATTTGTTGAATAGAATGCATATTTCTAAGAAAAGATTTTTAAAATACGGCATTCAAATATTTTACAATTCAAATTTTCTAGCTGCTTGAAAATTCAGTTTTGTGACAACTGTAAATATTGAAATTGTTTTAAATATTCTAGACATTTTTAAAATATTTTCTAGACCATTTCCTAGCATGACACCTAATATTAATTGTTCTATATTTTATATAAAAAGCGTAGTCTTAGCATTCTAAAGACGAATTTGAGTTGAAAGTGTTAGCTTTAATCATATAAAACAGAATTCAAACAATTACTACAATTTTATTTGTTATAATCAAAATTTTAAACTGTCCGTTGGTGTGAGTTTCTGTTACGCTCTTCAAATTAAAGAAGACAAAAACATCAAAGAATATGAAAGTGTATTGACATCATTCAGAGTAAAATTAACATCTTTGATGATAAAAATTCCCATCGACTTAAAGTTTTCAAAGAGTAAAGAGCAAAAGATAGATTTAATAAAACAAATATTTTTAAATTCACTTTTACAGTACAAAAAAGTAGATTATTTTTTATTTTAATCATTATCTACATTTTAGACCTTAATTTATGATTCATTATTATAATGGAATAATGAAATGAATCACTCTCACATTCCCTATCAGGTGGCGCCACTAGTATGGTGTCAAAATTTAATTAAATCAATCGATTAACTAATAATGAAGCTCTGAAGATATTAAAATAGTGTATTTTGATCGAAAACACACAAGTGCACAAAATTTAAAAACTCCATCACATCAGGAAATGAGTGAAAATCGATTACAGAATTCCATCTACTCAAACATGAAACATGTCAAGTTAAATGAAAGTGCCTACTAATAAATTTTCTACTTTAAATTAAAAATGGGAATCCCAGCACTCGACGGAATTGTATTGACTCAAATTTTTTCTGCGAAATTTAGCTTAATGATTCTGAGCAAATTTCAGATTATTTACCTTTATGCACTTTTCACTGAGGTTATCCGTCGATATTTATTATGGAACCTTTTTGTCTGTTTCCTTGACTGACATCCTTACCTGCAGTGCATATTTAACCTTTACGCTATTGTAATATATCTATTTTTAAGAGGGTAATTATTAAAATAGGCAAGGGTTAATAAGTATAATTATTTAAAAAATGTTTTATTTAAAAAGGAATGGAAACAATCTAAACATAAAACACAAAGACACTATGAAATGACGAAAGAATTAGCTGAATGACATGAATTTTTCAATACCAATTACAATATTTCAACTGAAATTTTTCATTTGCAAATAAATCTCCAAAAAGAACATGGAAGTAATAAAAACAATTGAAATTTAGATATTAAAAGCAAGAAATCAGTTTCATAGTCGCTTCATTGCAACGGTCGCGAGTATCTCTGAAATACAAATAGTAGTCCTAATAACGCCTCGATTTCCAAACAATGACTAACATTTCGTCGAAAGGAACTGGAAAAATAGCCAAGATCATGCTTTCGCAGCACCTCCTGGTAAAAAGATATAAAACGAAATTCTTCTCTAGCGTATAGCGGGGTTTACACGCGAACAGTAAAACCGACAGTAAGATGTCGCTGTCAAGTTCGGACAGAGACTTGCCGTGGCCCGGATAAAACTTTTATGATTCTGCGCATGCGTCATCTCTTACTGTCGGTTTTACTGTTCGCGTGTAAACCCCGCTTATCTCTGACAAAGGCGCGTTGGCTGGAAGGTTAACCCTTTCCTGCGCAAGACATTACAATTTTTGTAATGTAATGAAAAAGCATAATAAATGGGTATAGTTTATTAGTGGATTTGCTAAAGTTGGGATCTTTAAGAACTCAAAAAAATTTCCCATGTTTGAGTCAATAAGTTGGAGCATTTGAAATGTAAAATTACCCGTTGAGCAAGTATATTTCATAGCGCTGCCATCTATATTCTAAAAAGTGAACGATTAGCTGCCGTTTTCATCAATTTTTCCGGTTTCAAAGTGGAAAGTTTTTTTTTTTAGAAAATTTTAAATTTCATGACCTGATTTGAGACCACCGTGTCAGAAAGGGTTAAAAGGGGACCAACAAGTTTTCATTATGGAGTTCCTCGTCGAAATATATCGATGAATTTTTTGTTCTGAAGCAAATCAGTGCTTTCCGAGAGGTAATAAAATAATGTGCGGGAATGGCCATGGGATCTCATTTTTCTTTTTGATAAGTAGATTCTCATGGGATATTGAGCGTGTCTAAAATGGATGGGGCCCAGGATATTGCCGCCCTTCAGCCTAAAACTTTCTAGAGATACTCTGCTACTCAGATCTGCTTGAGGTATTAGAAATTCTTCAAATGATACCGATTGGAAGGCCTTTCGTGTCATACATTTCAAGTAAAGCTATTGTTTTTTGTCTATATTACTATATAAAAATCTTTAATTCAAAACATATATGTAACGTGACCTTAATCCGGGTTCCATTAATGAAAAATATCACACATTTTTATATTTTCTCGAAGATAAATTTTTTTTGCATTTCCTTGTGATCATCTATTCTCTAGAATTACGGATAAGTGGTCATTTATTTCACTCAAAAATATTGCAATTGTTGCACGGCAGTTAAAATTTTATGGCAGAATTAAAACCGGATCATTCATATTTTCACCGCGCTCTACTGTTGGACGTGAGTAACTCGTTTATGGTTAACGTCTAAAGTTATATTAATCCATAGCATAGAAATCTTCTGGTTCAAAGTAAACCAAAATACAACATAATATGCAGGATGCCTTTCACTTTTATTAATCGCACGCATGCCTTATAGATAATATTATATTAGATTTAAAAGTTTTGACAAATATGCTACTGACATAAAAACAGACAAGGGCTTAGATTACTGATTATACTATTTTGTATTGGATGATAATATGAAACACAAGAATAGCTTCACTAATCGATGCAAATGAGCAGAATCCTTGTTCGTGGAAAGCCCTATGGAATGATTACGTTAAATTATACGCTAAAACGGAATAACTTATTGAAAAATTTCTTAACATGAAAATTTCTTTATACTGAAAACAAAATGGCTCTTAAAAACTTTCTTCCAGCTTAAATAATATTGTATTAATTGTATTCAAAAATTCTGATGTCATCATCTGTTTTCTGAAAAGCCATGGAAAGCCAATGGAAGCAAACAAATGATGCATTTGTCTCTCATAATTCTCTTTCTCTAGTTCCCAAGAAATCTGTTCATACTCATTTTGAGTAGAAAGCATACGACACAGCTGAGTCAATGGGATAGAATCTAGAAAAGAGACGTATTTCTGTACAGCTGGCCTATCAGTTCGATTTCGATAGTTTGTGCACACTTTTATTTAATTTCAAATGTTTAATATTCATGAAAATTGAATTTTGTAATTGATTTTTTCCTCACTTCCTTATGTGCTGGAGTTTTGAAATTTTTTAGGCTTGTGTGCCCTCGTCAACAATACACTATTTTAACATTTCCAGAATTTATTTATCAGTTATTCAATTAATTTCGTTACATTTTCGTTCCATACTAGTGGCTCCACCTGGTAGTGAATTCGAAAAAAAAATGATTTCAAGATTCCATTATATTTATATTAGAATAAAAAAAGTAGAAAATAATTCAAATAAAACAAGTTACTTTTTTAATACTCCAATACAAGTGTGTTTAAAAATGTTTTTATTTTATAATTTATTTAAAACTGAATATTATGCATTGTGCTTTTTGTTATAAATCTGCAAATCTTATTCTTTTTCATGTATGGAGAGTTCAGGGTTAAGTGAGCCAAGTCCACGTCTTGCCCATTTTGCCCTAAAGCTGAGAGGGTAGCGCAGAAATGTAATAATGGCCTAGTGGTAAGGTGTCGGCCTCGGAGCCGGACGGTTCCAGGCTCGAAACCCGATTACACTAAAGATCCGTCAAAATTAGGCCTGTTGCACGCTAAATCAAACTTAGGGGATCAAATGTCCACCGTTGGTGTGATGTGGAAGTTTGGAGAGGGGCTGTCAGCTCAGGTGTCGTCCTTTGAACGCGGTTCAAAATGACAAGATTTGTCCCAAAATATCCCTCGTGATGCTTCGCAAAAGGGACGTTAATATAACTAAACCAAACTTTTAAATACAGCTAATCTACTTTGAGATTTGTTTTCCCAGAAAAGAATCTCATGCAATTGGTTCACTTTAATTATGAACCCTGCAGATTTGTGTCTAGAAAATCCACATCCTTCCTTCTATTTTATACTAGCCGCCTTCGGCGACCCGCTTGTTCGCCGGAATATGATTTTAATTGAATCTTGTATGATCTTATATTCATGGCTGATTTAACAACGTAATTTTAAACTTCAGATTCTGGTAGTGAAGGGCCTTGTACCTGTTCTGTTCATTGTCTACATAAATGTCCCTAATAGAGTCCGAGAACTAATCATGCCATGTAACATCTTATTTAACGTTGCCGGCGCCATCTTCACTTTCTTATTTCTCTTACAATCTATTCATTCGATTTCAACATTAAAATGACGCAGAACATTTTATGGCCAGCGGCATGTTAGCTCGATTAAAACATGCTGAGAAAAGAATGAAAACATAGAAACCATAACAATGGATATATTTCTTAATGCATAAGCGAAGCAATATCTCGAAGAGCTTGGTTTACAGATTTCACAAAACTTTTGATGAAATAAAATATGAAAGCAAAATGTACTAGGATATTACTTCAAATTTCAATAATGAAAGGGCAACACGCAATTAAATATTTGTTTAAACAATGAAAACGGTTTGAATTGTGTTGCAACAATGAAAAGTATTATTGTAAATTATGCCACAAAATATTTTTCAAAGGCTATTAAAATTAGAGAAATAATTGCACTGCAACGTAATTGATATTATTGAGCACTGTCAGATGGTGAGATAATGATTTTTGTGCTGTAAGTTGTTCGGAAGTTATTGAGGAAAAACGCCAAAATTTCTCTTAATTTTTAATTAATTAAAATTCTAATTAAAATTTCAAAAACAGGGCTCCGAGGTGTACATTCTCACCCTCCAAAGTAGGTTTGTGCTCAAAGTCTAGCGGTCTGCCCTGTAGAACGCCAACACATACACGGACACACACATATATTCTTCTTTATTATTAGTAGAGATGTAACTTGTTTAATCTTCTGTAGGTTCTACTCATCAGTGTTTTACTGGTTATCTAGTGGTTTCTAATATCTGTACTCGTACATCTTTCTCGTTTCTTAAAGGCAGCTTTCTTGAATCGATAGTTTTACGTGTGCTGTTTGCTAGCCAAAAAGTTTTGAGAAAGAAAATGCAAATTCCAAGGGGAAAAAAAGAGCAACTGTTTCATTTTCCGGAATTTAATGCAATCCTTCTTTCTTTAAAGGAAACGAAAGTTGGTCACAGGCATAGTTATACCTGGAAAATCAACGTGGCCGACGAACAATCTTTCACATCTCCAGCCAGAATTAAAATGGTCTTTGCATAGACTATTCGAAGAACTTGAAATGCATGTATACGTGAACACGAAGTCTTTCAATTTCACAGGAAAATTGAATGAAGAAAATGCGAAACGAGAAACAGTTATCTCATTTTATCCGACGGACATTTTTTTCTTGCAAATGTCTTCTGAAGCCCATGTTTCTGATTCTATTTGCAGCTGTAGATTGGAATCGGGAATAGGATTGAGGTTTGGAGAAAAAAACGCAGGTGTTTCAAAGAAAACCGTACGAAAAGATAGAATTGCTTTCGAATGGAGGACGAAGTTCTGTATAAAATATCGGAAATATGAAGGTTGTTATTCAGGTATGGGAGAGCTGTCTAATAAAAAAATGTTTTATAAATTTAAAATAAGTAAAGATTTCTTCCTATAAGTGAGCAAAAAGGCGTTAACAATATAATTTTGTACAACATCAGATTCCGTATGTGCATTTAATCATGAATACGGATGGTAGTTACTTTTCATGGTGTTGAATCCTTAACATCGCATAAAGAGGTATCTACTTCTTAATTTAATCTCTTATTTCTAGGATAGAAAAAAAAACAGAATTTGTATTCACTTTCGATTACTCAATTAATCAAGTTTATTTCAAAGTATTTTGCGAAAAATATGCAGGGTTATTCAAGGTAGGCAGTCTGAGGTTCATTAGGAACTTCTCTACTTATCTTTATCATTTTAATCTCATAGAGACTCAATTAAGAAAGTTTATTTCAAAATACTTTGCAAAAAAATATGCAGGGTTAATCAAGGTACGACGTTTGAGGGTGAAAAGAAACATTCCCATTAGGAACTTCTCTACTTATCTTTATTATTTTTCTCCCATAGAGCCTCAATTGAGAAAGTTTATTTCAAAATACTTTGTGAAAAATATGCAGGGGAAACATTCCATTATAAACTTCTCTACTTATCCTTATTGCTTTCTTCCCATAGACTCCCAGCGGAGGGCACCACGAGTACATAGATGAGAAGCCGCCGAATAAGTAAGCGGGTTCTCGCTTCCCTAGTGGGTGAATTAATGGTGTGGGGTTGAGTTACCTCCATTCCGATGACGGGACGTACTTCTGTGGAGACTTTCATTCATATGACCCCGAATGCTATGGCAGGGCGGGGGTATGGTTTTTCTGTCATAGATAGGGGATTTAATTCTATGAAGGAATTGAAATGTTTGTATCCTTTCGTTTCTTAGTTTCCATGTTCTATAGCAGTGTGACAATTGAATACGTAAAAAATGAAAAGACTAAACATTTTGCATTTCATTTTTTACCCAAATGAAAGAAAATAGAGAAAAAACAACGTAAATTCAAATGCTTGATTTCTAACGTTAACGCATATTTTTTACTTTTCAAAAACGATCCCTAAAGATCTTATGAAATAAAAAAGAAACAATGGAATCGTGAGCAAAACACTGAAATGAAGGGACTAATAGCATTTTGTAATGGATTTCCGAGATCTGATAGAACGCTTGTAAAGAATACTCTTTTTAATTGCACCCAATGGAAATTAAGTTAAGTCTTTATATTCCTTTGAAACATCCCATTATTTTTGTAATAACTTTAAATTGTTTTATCCCGAGTCGCCAATGATCATAAAATTCTCACTGACAACTAAGATCCCATAGTTAATTTCAGATAAAGCAAATCATTTAAGGTAACTGCATTTATCAAATGCAAGGGAATCCACTTTCTTTAATGCATTAATTCGACTTTCTTAAGTATAAAATCGACTAATGATCTTAGACGG
>BGPR01000231.1:100535-152375 GCA_013235015.1 Araneus ventricosus
AATTTATTATATCATTTCGCAAATAATGTTACTCATCAGTATATTCAAGGAATTCACGTATCTGTTCGGAAAACAGAAGAGATACCAAATTATTGCTTGATATTTTGGTTAATTGTTATTTTTATATAGTCAACGGGGGATTAAACCAAATGGGCAAAAATTCCGAGCAAGGAAGCCCGAAGGTATGTATTGTTACTTAACTATTTACTTATTTTTAACTCTTAACTTATTATTAACTTTATTTAACTTATTTTTAACGCTTAACTTATTATTAACTTTATTTAACTTATTTTTAACTCTTAACTTATTAACTTATTTTTAACTCTTAACTTATTAACTTATTTTTAACTCTTAACTTATTAACCTATTTTTAACTCTTACCTTATTAACTTATTATTATTATTATTGTTTATGAGCTAGTAATTTTTATCATCATTATACCATTTTGTAAATTTATTACATCATTTCTCAAATAATGTTATTCATCAGTCTATTCAAGAAATTCATGTATCTGGTTAATTGTTACTTTTTTTATAGTCAACGGCAAATTAAACCAAATGGACGAAAATTCCAAGAAAGGACGCTCGAATGTATCTATTGTTACTCATTGTTTGTTTTAAAAATAATTACTTTTATCATTATTATATCACTTAGCAAGTTTTTAAAAATATGCATTAATATTTATTTTAATGTATCGAAGACATTAATGGTCCTGAACTTCTGTTTCTGCGATAAATATATTTATCATTTTTACATCATTTTGCATATTTTTAAGAACTAATTTGTGCTAATATTTATTTTCATTTCATAACCAGTAAGATTTTACTCGCTGATATTCATAATATGTACTTAAATTTTTGTGTCCTAAAAAGTGCATTATAGAAATAATTGGTAGTTTTTTTACAGGGAGAATAAAATTTTTAAAGTTGATGGAGGATAACTAACAATAGTCTCTAAAATTTAAGCTTTTGTCTTTGGTTCTCGTAAACTTTTTTGTTTTATTGGTGTGTGAAAGAGAATTGACTTTACTCTATCACGTTAATATTTACGCAATTTTATTTATTGGATTTTTATTTGTCAGGATGGAATTCTGTAATCGATTTTTTACTCTCTTCCTGATTTGCTAGATTTTTAAAAAATTGTACACTAGTATTCTCGATGAAAATACACTCTTTTAATATTTTCAGTACTTAGTTATCAATTAATCGATAATTTTAATTCCATAAGAGTGGAGCCATCTGGTAATGAATTTGGGAAAAAAAAACTGAACTAAAAGGTAGAAAATAATTAAAATAAAAATATTTTTACTTTTTTGTACACTAATAAAAGTGTGTTTTCAAAACCTGCTTTCATTCATTTATTTTGTTTTACGGAACGCGTTTTCTTAATAATGGCAATGTTACAATTTATATGATGATCAGCTATTCTTAGTAACACAGAAGCCTCTCTAGTGATTACACAGGATAGTTTTTGTCCTTAGATTTTGTTTCCGAAACCTTTAGCATTCAGAACAAAATGAACGTTGAGAAACAAACAAAAATGTCACTTCCTAAAAAAATGCAAGAACCAAGATGTTTCTTTCTATAGATATTTCATTTTTTATGTTTTATTTCATAGTTAGTACATACAATATTCAACCCGGAAGAAGAAAAATAAGGACCATCTTTCATCGGATATTTAAATGAGCATCAGAACAGTCTTGTGTTTTGTATTTAAAAAAAAATCGAAATTAAAATAAAAAATCCTGATTTTTTTGTTGGACCGGTGTACACTTTTCTGGCTTTCAGAAAGTAAAACGGTTGCGAAAATGACTTCAGATGAAATTTCAAAAGCCAATTGAGGCAGTGATGAAATTTACTGTTTTCTGAAGAATCGCTCAAAGAAAGGAAACAAACAAAGAAAATTGGCAAGGAAAAACATTATGTCGGTTCCACTTCTTCGATTTTGCTATAATAAATGCTCAGAAGCGGCCCGAGGTAACTTTACCAACCGGGCAAGACAACAATATGGCGCCCCCACCAACGCCAAAGTGTTATTTTTAAGTTCTAAAATGTCTATATTCTAAACGCCAAGCAAATTTTACCAAGAAATATGCAGATTTTACCCGCAAATATGATCAAAATACTAAGGTGAGAATTTTTAAACTTCAGCTATATTTAAGATGATTTATGTCTTATTGAAACTAAAATAATATATTCAAGGAATCTGAAAAATATAACTTTATTTCTCAAGTATACTAAAACATATTTTCCCCCTTCACACTCCCGCTTTGGCGCCACGGGCAGTTGCCCGGTTTGCCCGGGCCGCCTCTGTAAATGCTACCCATCAGAACTTATTTATTACATCCAGATTAAATGCTACCCATCTGAACTTATTTATTACATCCAGATTAAATGCTACCCATCTGAACTTATTTATTACATCCAGATTAAATGCTTCCCATTTGAACTTATTTATTACATCCAGATTACATGCTTCCCATCTGAACTTATTTATTACATCAAGATTAAATTGCTACCCATCTGACCTTATTTATTACATCCCAATTAAATGCTACACATCCGAAATGTTATTTATAGAGGATTTAACGAAATTGAAAAAAGAGCTTAAATTAAATTTCATCATTAGAAGCACTATAATAAAGGAAGGTTGCTTTCTTCTACGTAACCTTTTATTCTTTTCCAAAGTTGCTTGGATTAGAATTTTAAAAAGTACTATAGGTTTCAGATTCAAAAAATATGATTAATTTTAATCCCAAAAGGAAAAAACATAGTCTTGGCAGTGCGGTTTTCAGTTTTCGATAGTCGCCTTTTTAATTTTCACTATTGTAATTTTACGACACATTTTTTGTCCAAATCATTATAATCTAGATGATATACACAGCGTTGCTCGGGATGAAAAATATTTTCATGAATTTTATTAATAAAAAATTAGCTATTTAATAATTTGTCAGACCTTTCTTAGGATTCAATATTTATCAGCAAAATTTGAAGTATCTTTATCATAACAAATACTCATTATATAACTAAGGTTACAGCTATCATGTATCAAATCAGCTGTTGATGGAAACGTGGTATAAATGTTATATGCGAGAAAGTAGAAATATATAAATATAAAAACTGCTTTAATATAAAATATTATAGCTCATAAAATTCTCTCATTATCCGCAACTTTATTTTAAATTAAAATGATAATATAAGTTTGCGCCAAACAATTTTCTCGAAAAATGATAGACGTTAGCATAATATTTTTAAAAAACCCATCGAAAGCTAATTTTTTCCATAAGATTTTACAAATTTTTAAGGAATGATACAAAATTGAATTGAACATTGCGAATGGCATCTAGAAGGCAAATACATAAAATGATTAAAAAGGTCTCTAATATTTTCATTCAACAGGAACTGCAACATTAAAGATAAAATAATCTTTTCTACTCATGGAAACAGAGTTTTTTTTATTCATAAAAATATTATTTAATCAACCGCCACCAAACCTTCACTAAAGCTTTCCCGTTACTTCATTATATTTTTAAGCAAAATTTGAAGAAAATTTATTGAGTAGTTTGTATTTCTCTAGTGAACTATTCATGAATTTTTACTTTTATTTATATAGATTGCACAAAAGTTTCTTCTCTTCATTTATTTTCCTTTGATGGGATAGAACACTCCTTTTCATAACCTAACATTCTTTTCATACTGAAAACAGTTATATTAATGCTTTTCCAATACAACAGCGAGTTAAAAAAGGAATAGATTACTTACTTTGGGTTGAGATGACGGAGGTTCCTTTCACTGTCACTACCAGCTGGCTGTCTTTCCTTTCATCGTGAGAAAAGACAGAAGCTCCTTCTGGACTCAAATCGAAAGACAGCTTGGTCACTTGCCCACTTGGCTTGACAACATCAGTCAATCGTCCATTCTCGTCATAGACGTAGAAGAAGGATCTACCGGCGGCGTCCGAACGGCTAGTCAAAAGTCCCATGGCGTCATACTGAAATTTAATTTCTAAACTGTCCGGATCGACAATAGTTTCCAGTAGCCCCTGTTTCGTCACTTGAACCCGGCACTTGGTTCCTCGGGCTGTTTCAATAGTATGTAAACTATTGCCAGAATCTCGAAGGAATGACACTTTATTTCCTGATGCATCGGTGACTGCATTGAGTTTGCCAAAGCTTGTATTGACATTGTATAGAAAAGTATAGACTGTTTTGCCCGTCAGTATGCTTCGGGTAACTGAGTGCTGTCCATATTTGTTGAATACATACACCTCGTGATTGTCGGGATAAGCTATCTGGAATTCGAATTGTTCGTCTGGTTGGGGTAAGTATGGTATAGCTGAAAGGATTCTTAAGCTTCCCTGGTCTGCTATGTGGACTACTCCGTCACTTGTGACAGTTAAAGATGAAATTGCGAAAAGTTTAGTATCCATTGCAAGAAATCCCTCGTCTTCCACGGCGCACGTGCAATTAAGCCATTCGCATAGGCAGCCATCTTCTTTCCCAGCAAAATGCAACAATTCACCATCTGGAGTTAATCTTCGAACTCTGTGAAAATTCGAAAGAGATTGTGAAGGAGTACATTTCTTAACATGCATTATATA
This sequence comes from Araneus ventricosus, assembly GCA_013235015.1. Classification (NCBI taxonomy): domain Eukaryota; kingdom Metazoa; phylum Arthropoda; class Arachnida; order Araneae; family Araneidae; genus Araneus; species Araneus ventricosus. The sequence goes on from BGPR01000231.1 coordinate 105,135, forward strand.
CATGAAAAAATGGTAAAAGTTCAATCATAGAGAAATAACTCATTCACATGTTTAGTGAACAATATAAGCTTAAAGGAAACAATTATTTTAATTATTACGATCGTTTAAATAAAAATAAAAATATTAGAAGAAGAACACAAATCTAATAATGCTGAAAGCCTTCGGGAATTTCTTTTTCAGTTTTTGAAAGCCCGAAGCTGGTGCTCATAATAAAAATATTTGTGTACAGAAAGATAATAAGCCGAGCATTCCACCGTACGTATCAGATTGTTTTCATCTTAGCTCCTTTCTCACAAGAATGTGATGACTTCATTAAGATTGTTTTTTAATGGAATCCGAAAGAAAAAAAAATACATTTTACGGCGAGAAGTGCCATTTTTTAGCCTGGGAGTATTTTTTAACAGTTTACCAAAAATGCTTGCCTCTGAGGATTAGCGAAGAAATCTAAAATATGACCCGACAAATTCGTATAAAATAGTTACTTAATTTATAGCAGGCACGCTTTAGGTGTAAACTATTTAATTATTTATACAGTTATTATTCTTACATGAGCTTTTATTTCACATCTAATAGTTTAAGAATTTATTATTCTCGTTATGCTGGCTTTAATTAAAAAAAATTATATTAATGATTATACCTTAAACTATTAAATATTTCTACATTCTTTATTCAAATAAGATAGATTAAAACATAACAATCAGCAAAATAAGTGTGTATTCCAAACAAAATATTGGTACTTAAAATATAAATTGGGTTAATTTTGTCTTAGATTTCGGCATGTATTGCTAATTTTTCCTTCAAATGCGAAGAGAATTTCCAATCTTATCATCAAATATGCGTTAAGATGTGAAAATTACCTGTTGACATTGTTTTTATCCACTTCAGCAATGTATAGTTCACCAGTCGGTCCGAAAGTAAAACTAATCAAGGATCCTAAGGCTGACTCTCCTGTCTTTCTGGACTTCTGTGTAGCTGAGCTGGAGGATTTACAATAAGCTGGTTGTCCTGCGACTGCCATCACACGTTTATCGTGGGTCAGTTTCAACACCATGTGATCGTCTATGAAATAGAGAGCTCCGTCGAGTGGATTAATGGCTAGGTCTGTTGGCCAACGAAGCTTAACCTGGAAGTAAAGAACAAGGGCATTATGTTTAACACTTAAATGCCCAGTGTTGCCTTTAAGCAACATACCCAATTTTGTCTTCTAAAATTTTGAGAATGAGACTGAATTTCTAATGCCTGTTGTTGCCAATAGGATGCATATTGAAAATTTTATTAAATCAATCTACAACGTATAAATGGCAGTCTGAGGGTTGATAAAAAATAAAAATAAATTGATGTTTTTCACTGGACGCTGCATCTTTTTCGCTTTGTTTGTTTGCTTGAGAATATCATATTTTATTCTACAATCTTAAAGGAAATTCCTTATCCGTATTATTAGTTATTAAAATTCATCTGTATTTAATATTATAGAAATTTATGAGGTGAATTTTTTTCTGAAATAGAGCCCGGTGTTGTCAGTTGGTAACAAGCTGTTTATTAGCCATAAACCATACTTAAAACAAAATAGGATTTTTTAAAGTATTATTCCCATGTTTTATTCAAAAAATGAAAGTCAAAAAACATTTTTAAATGAATTTTTTAAAAAATCGTGCTTTTAAGGGTTAAAACGCAAAATGGGAAAACATTTTCTTTCATCGTTATATGTTTTATAGAATTAATATGCTGTCTTAAAACAACATAGAAATAACTAGAAATGCTAGATGATTAAATTTAGAGCATTTCACAGCAGTGATGAAACGAGTATATTAGTACAGTCGAACCGCGATATAGCGAACCCGGTATATAGCGAACCCTCGGTTACAGCGAACCTTTCACATGGTCCCAACTGAAGCCCTATGTTAATAATGTATTTTCATACGTTTGCAATGAACAGCAAACGCTAGAGACTCGGTTATAGCGAACTGAAAATTTCTAAAACTTCAAACTTTTCACTTACCTGAAGGGACATTCTTTACTAAATGTGCTCAAGTCAACCCAACTTCTACAAGAGTTACCCCTTTTGCATGAATTACTCTGGTTCAGAGACCACATTCCTCGCCTATTATACCTTTGTTAGAGTCGCTGCTAACCCCATAAGTGGGACAAAGGAACAACAGGCAAGGCTCTTTACAGTTTCTATCTCCCCTCCTCCCCCGGTGGAAGCCTGGCCTAGTGTCAACCAGGGAAGGGGGGGGGGACTTTCTGGTCAGACGACCCAGGAGCAATCACGTGTTTTCTCTGCCATTTTTGTTTAATTGCTTAGCTTATCATTCTATGAACTTTGCAGTGAGCATGGCTAACGTTGGCAAGAGAAAAGCTTTTCCTATCGGAGCAGAAAAGCACGGAGTGAATGCTTTTTCGCAAAATGAAATTGAACATTTCGAATGTTGTGACGACGATGTTATTACATCTGGAGAAGTGAGTGTGGAAGCTATCGTGGCATTAGTAAATGGAAAAAACAACTCTATTGTTTGAACAATTTTTTTGCCACAGAAAACATCGGCGAACATATTGTGAACCTGTTTAAAATAGAGGATAAAAAATTGACGAGTTGTATATAAAATCGAAAACTTTTCAACCAAAAATAACATCTTTTTTCAATGTAGTGGATTAGCAAATAAGTAAAAAAGTTAAACGTTTAATTTGTTTATTATTGAGTATATTATTTAATACTTAATTTGTCCCTAATTACTAATGAAAATATTATGTTATTAAAAAGTTTATTATAGAAGTAGTATCTTAGCATGTTAGGGTTTTTTTCTGCAAATACGGATACAGCGAACCTAAGTTAAAACGAACTTCTGAGTCGGTCCGTTGAAGGTTCGTTATAAAGGGGTTTGACTGTATTTTTATTTATACTCTACTCAACATTTTGGCATATTTTGTTTCGAAAAAAATTCTTAGCCGCTGGAATAAATACTTCAATGGTACAAGTAATATGTTGGTTGTGTACTCATATCATTATATAGAAAAATTAGACTCGAATGAAGAGAGCTAAAGTCATACAAGAATTGTCTATCAATAATAGAGTGGGTATGCGCTATAACCTGACTCTGATCGCAGCGCTCCTTAGGGGAAATCTTGAAAGCTAGAGATTTATATTAAAATCTAAGACAGATAGCGGAAAAGTCAGTTACAAAAGTACAGAGCATCACCTCTTAAGCATGAAATAATCCTTCACATACATGGATAGCTTCATAAGAAGGCAGATATTTTTTAAATACGGAAAATTGAAGACTGGAACGAAGGAATACACCCGCAATTAATTCAAACACCTATAAGTAGGTGATGTTAAATCTAGTCGGAAAGCAGATATCTTCATGCAGGCGCAGTGAGGAGGTTTGAAGAGTTAGGGTGCTATATACATCATCTGACATTACAACCACATTAATTTTATCGATATTGTTACGAGCATGGAAAGTCGCTTCCCAGCAATGTTAGTCCTATGGTTGGGAAGAGAGTTTTACAAGGTTAAGCATGGAGTGAGCAACTGTTCCGGGACCCCTGACTTAGGCGACCATTTTGGCGACAAATAGATGATTCCAGAAGATGCAATCCTTTTCTCGATATTTCTATTAGGAAAGGGAATACGCGTGAATATACGAGAAAACCCTGTCGGAGAGAGTATATAAGGATCGCGCCTGTATCAGAAGGTGTAGTGTTGACCCATTGGAAACGACTTGAGAGTTTCGTCCGCAGTGAGAGCTAGGAAGCTAGTGAGCTGAGCGCTATTGAAAATGCAGTTACTGTCGTTACTAGTTATTTGCTGACTGTTTGTGTCGTTAGATAACGAAGTGCTGAACTGTTATTACCGGTGAATTGTTGTCTGTTTACATTGGTAATCTGTGCAAGAACTAATGTTTCCTGTACCTGTGCTACGTGTTCTCCTGCATATTTTTAAATAAACATTCATTCTCCTTTATCCTGCGTGTTGGACTGTTTACACCATACACCCACAGTAAGACTTTTGCAACAATATGTAACATTGTCAAATTAGTTCTATTTCGATATGAATAAATATTTATTTCAAGCAGCGACAGGCATAAAAAAAGCCTTCCCTTCCCCAAATTGTGTTTCGTAATCATTATCGTATTTCGATGCATGCTAATTTCATAAACTAATACTCGATAACTAAAGACTAATACTCGATTCTACTCACTCAAGGATAATTACTCTTCGTATACTGCGAACCAAACAGATTTGTCACTCAGCCCAATAGCCGAAGATGAAGTCGACGAAATCCAAAATGTTTCATCTTGAAATTCAAGAATTTCAAACTTGGTATCAAAGAAATGCCTCGACGTATAATTTCGTCATATATTTTCGAAATAATTCCAGTTATTTCCAAACTAATAATAATTAATGAGCTAAATAAGTCTTAAAATTGAAGGTAAAGCAATGGATTATTTCAGGATTAATCAGCTTAATTAGGAAGGCTTTTAAAGTTCTAGGAAAATTTTGTCAAGTGAGCAAAACGCGCTCGAAAAGCGCAAGACATGGATTTAATAACATAATTTAGAAAGCCTAAAGCAGATTCATTCATTAATATCAAAGAAAACAGGTCTTCTAGAACCAAATTAATTTCTTGGTTCCCGAAGGAACAGAATACAGTAGAATATCCTGGAAAATGCTATTGGATTCCTAAATGTTGGATCAAACCGTAAACGAGTTACTGGTCATCCGGGTTCATCTGGATGATAGTCCTCACGACAGCAACGGCCAAACCCCATCCTAGGGAGATACGTTCCGTCAATGGAGTGGAGGTAATTCAACCCCGCAATATTACTATGCCTACCAGGGAAGTGACAACACGCTTACTTATCAGGCGGCTTCACATCCACGCACTCTTTGTGCCCCCGACGGGGTAAATGTTGGATTAAAGTAAGATATCCTGAATAATGCTACTTTGTAAGGATTGGATTCTTACGGCTTTTAAAGATTTTGAAAAAAATTGTCAAGTACGCAAAATGCTCTCGAAAAGCGCAATGCTTTTGGAAATAATGCCATTGAATTCCTATCTTTGTTCTTAAGGCTTTTTAAAGCTTTCGAAAAAATTGTCAAGTACTCAAAATGCGCTCAAAAAGTGCAATGCTTTTGGTAATAATGCCAATAAATTCCTATCTTTGTTCTTAAGGCTTTTTAAAGCTTTCGAAAAAATTGTCAAGTACTCAAAATGCGCTCGAAAAGCGCAATGCTTTTGGTAATAATGCCAATGAATTCCTATCTTTGTTCTTAAGGCTTTTTTAAGCTTTCGAAAACTTTTGTTAAATGAGCAAAATGCGCTCAAAAAGCGCAAGACATGGATTTATTACCATGATTTAGAAAGATTAAAGCAGCCCCTTTCATTAATACCAAAGAAAACAGCTCTTCTACAACCAAACACATTTCCTAGGTTTCGGAATGCACAGAATAAAGTAAGACATCCTGAATAATGCTATTGGATTCCCGAGTGTCAAGAAGTAGAAGGAAAAGCTGTCTTTATGAATGCAATCTGCTAAGAAGCATTTGGCCGTACCTCTTCCATTTTCAGAGTTCCGGAACATGGTATTGGTTTCCACTGTTTCTTGTGATGATGATCGCCGATGAGAGTATGGATGATTCCTTGGTTATCAACGATTCGGATGTTAGCTCCGTCAGCAAAGTACAAAGTATTGTCCACTGCTACAGCCATACCTGCAAAGATAACCGTACAATCCATTTCAGATCTAGAATTAACATGTACATACATTTCTTTATAAATACATAAATTGCGAAAAATAAAAACTTTTTCTCTTGTCAAATTCGTTAACCATTTTTCGTTAGCAAATTTCAAAAGAGGAAAAGATTTTTTTTTTGTCGGTTCATATATTGACAAGATCATCTCAACAAATTTGAGACCCTACGACCTAATGAAAATACTACATGAATAAAATAATCTAAAATATTACATTTACAAAAAAAAGTCACCTGTTTTTTTCAAATCGGCACCTTTTCATAAAATAGGATCTTACAAACCAGATTGTGCCATCCAGAATCGTATGCATGATAAATTTTAACGGTTATATTATAAGTATAAAAACATTCATACATTGGCTTTGTATTAATATTTTTTTAACTGATAAACATGTTTATGTAATTTTACGAAATCGATGGCTGCCTAGTTACAAGCCCTAATCATATTTTTATTTTTAACATATTTAAGTTATAATTAAATAAATTTTTTTTGGTTCAAGATTAAAACAAAATCAGCTTAGTAAATTTTTAAGCGCTTTTGAATCAACGTCGTTTCTGGGCTTCAGCTCAATTAGCCCACTAGATAAGACGTCCCTGTATATTGATTAATTTATGGATATTTTTTCCTTCACGCAAAAACTTTTTTCTCTTTATTAAGAATTTTCTTATTGCCTCTCCATGGTGTTAAATGAATTTAATAAATAGAAGTGATCACTCGTTAATATTTAAGGGGTGTTGGAACCCTTATACCGACAATGTTAAACTGGCCATTTCGATGCACTTTTTCTCAAAATTTTCGAAAATTTTTATGCAAGTAAAGTACAGTTTTCTCATTATACTGAAATGGTGTTTTTTTAAAAAAACTCAAAAACTTATTTTTTTACAAATTTTTTGTGTCAAAACCGACAATGTTAAATTAGCCATTTCGAGGTACCTTTTCTCAAAATCTATTATAGATTCATGTTTGAAAATTTTTATGCAAGTAAAGTACACTTTTCTAATTATACTGAAATGGTGTTTTTAATAAAAACTCAAAAACTTATTTTTTTACAGATTTTTTTTTGTCAAAACCGACAATGTTAAATTGGCCATTTCGATGTACCTTTTCTCAAAATCTGTTATAGTTGCATGTTTTTTATAAGTAAAGTACATCTTTGTCATTATACTGAATGTAGCTTTTGGTTAATTTTTAATTTTTTTGTAAATTTACAAAATATTTAATTAGTCATAGTGAAATTTTACCCTATTTTGACACAAAAAAATTGTAAAAAATAAATTTTTGAGTTTTTTTAAAAAGCTACATTCAGTGTAATGACAAAGGTGTACTTTACTTGTATAAAAAATTTCAAACATGCAACTATAACAAATTTTGAGAAAAGGTATATCGAAATGGCCAATTTAGCATTGTCAGTTTTGACACAAAAAAATTTGTAAAAAACAAGTTTTCTAGTTTTATTAAAAACACCATTTCAGTATAATGAGAAAAGTGTACTTAACTTGTGTAAGAAATCTCAAACATGAATATATAACAGATTTTGAGAAAATGTGCATCGAAATGGCCAGTTTAACATTGTCGGTATAAGGGTTCCAACAACCCTAGTCTGTATGCAGTTTGAGCTGTTATTTTTGTGTTTACCGTCCTTTCCTGTAATTCTTTTAAACGATTCCTTTTGTTTGAATGTGAAATAAAGGATGCCAAAAGAAGGAATTTTTATTTTCTCGTATACGAAGTATACAAAGAGAAAGTATTGTAATCGTCAAAAAATTCGAAATCGAAATTTTGACGAATCTCCACGTTTTAGAGCTCCCCGAGTCCGAAAAACACAATTTTGGAATTATGTCTGTGTGTATGTCTGTCTGTGTGTCTCTGTGTCTGTCTGTCTGTGTGTCTCTGTGTCTGTCTGTCTGTGTGTCTCTGTGTCTGTGTGTCTGTCTGTGAACACGATAACTCGAAAACTATTAGAACTACGGGGATGAAATTTGGTATGTGGTCTTTAAACATAATTTGTAGGTTTCTATCAAATTTTGGACAAAATCCGTCAAAGGGAAGTCTGTCTGTATGTTCGAGGTCATGCGAACGCTATAACTCAAAAACTTGAAAAGCCAGATGGATAAAATTTTATACACAGTTTTATCGTCATGAATGTACGTCCGTATAAAATTTTGGGCCAAATCCGTCAAAGGGTTGACTGTCTGTCGGTCCGTATAATTTACTTTTGAAGAGAATCCGTTATCTCCACACGCATGCGTACTGGAAGAACGGAGAGGAATTTCATTACGGAGTAGCGAATTACGTCAGTTTGTCCTTGAGCCGGTAAGAGAAGAAAATCGTTACGCATCTCTTTGAATTTCATTCTTTGCCTAGATATTTTTCAATCACTATAATGAAAAACCTTCTGATAGTCATTGGATTCTGGGTAACAATAGGTTCGAATTTTTTTAGCCACGCGGGGGAAGGGGAAACGGCACCTTTTTGGGGAAGTATACGAGAAAGTTTAGGGGAGAACACTCCCGCTGGTTTTAAAATTGTTCAGCGACTGTTTAGAATGAACAGTTTAATTCCTAATGAATAATTTGAGCCTCAACAATAAATGCCATAGAATTTGTTGGAATGTTGCAGGTGTCCAAATATATAGGGTTCTGTCAGAAATGTTTCCGAATGTCATAAAAAAATATTATGATCTAATTATTCTTTAGGCGTCGTTTTCTGTAATCGTGATTAATATAACAAGCAACTGAATAATTTACATAGGTTAACGAAACTGCATTTTATGTCATGAATAATATTTTGTATAAAACTATGACAATCTGGAAAATTATGGCAACAATATTTTGTAGAAAAATATCCTTAATTTTTCTGATTGTGAAAAAACAAGCTCATATTTATTTAGAAGAATTAAACATAAACATTACGAAATGTATGAAATTTTTTAAAGTTAGATGCCTATTTCTTATGCTTTGCCTGAATATTCTATTAACATATTTTATTTTTGTACAAAGATTAATGGAATACATTTTCACGTTGTTTTTTGAGCAAAAAAGACTGTTCTTTTCGATGTTTCATCTTAAAAAATGGTGTTCCTTTATTGAACGAAAGAAATGTTCAGACAGTCTCAAAAGTGAAAAGGTTAGTAAAAATTAATGGAGCCACTAGCAACATAATGAACGCTAGTTTCAGAATTATAACATTAAGTCCCAAGGATGCACGCTTCCACTAATTCAATTTCTCATTGCAATTCATTAATTCTTTCAAAATTGTTTTATTGTATGGCTCGTCTTATAATATTCGTGACAGTTCCGAATAAAATAATTCCATTTTTTCCATTATTTCTTTCTAAGGTCAGTTCTAAAAACTCTTTAGGGTCTTCTGAAACTAAAAAAAGTTGAATGAAACAAAAACAATTTTCTGCTGATGAGATGGCGAACTATTTGAGATAGAATGTAACTATTTGATGAGAATTGCGGACCCCAGAGGGTTTTCTCACATCAATATTTTATTCAATTTCTTTATATTAAAAGTTTCATAAATAAACATATTATAATTAAGGAAATAACAGTTACAATTAATAAGATTTAACAAAGATATTAAATTTAAATTAATTAAATTTATCAGTCAAAATTAATTAAAACTATTTGTGTTATATAGAATGGCGCATATGCAGCTATTTCTAATAAAATATCGATACAAATAATAGAAAAACAAAACAAAAATTAAAAAAGTTAAAAAAGAAAAAAAAGTATAAATAAGAAATAGAAGAATTAAACATTAACGATAACAATACACGATCCATTTCTTCCATTTTAACAATTTTTCTTTTACTTTTACTCACTTTCTCAATTTTATTTTATGTGTTTTAATTATTAATCGTTGCATATTTTGTTGATGCAATCACTAGATGCTGCTGCGTTGAGCGCGCAAAAAGGTGTAGTGTTATCGTTATTGTTTAATTCTTCTGTTTATCATTTATACTTTTTCCTTTTCTAACTTTTTTAATTTTTGTTTTGTTTTTCTATTATTTATATTTAAGGAAAGTAACAGTTCCAGAATAATGCCAGAGAAGATATGCTCGCGAACGCTTTGCCTATGAGAAAATGAACATTGAGCAAGTGATTCGCAAAACAGGTGATAATTTTAAAAAATGTTGAGCGGCAATTTTATTCAGGTTTACATACAGCCAATAAATTAATAAATATTTTTCACACTAAACGTAGCATGGCTGATAAAATGACCATTTTTCAGAAACTAATCCTATTTGGTCTATCGTAACTTGCCAAGTCCCGAAGTCGAGGTAAAGTGTGACAACTTCTGTTGATTAAAGCGACCTTTGAACATCTAGATAGCACCTGCGGCAGGTGTCTTTAGCTCCAGTATATGGGGGTAGCGTGTCTTCCTGGAGGACTTTCAGGGAGAACTGGTCCACATTTGTACTTTTCTTGGAAAAAAAACCTCCAAGAGACAGCCCGACTCCAGCGAAAGATAAATACTATATTACTGAAGGACATCGATTTACAAGTTTTTGAATAATATTGGGTTATTCGGAAAGTTCTGCGGTTTTTCAATTCATACCGAGTTTTCTTCTAGTTATTTTGCTACTGCTGACCTTGATCGAAGCAAATATGTAAATTTAGTCTTTTCTGCTTTCACTGCATAATATTATTTTGTGTTGTGGCATAATTTTTGCTTCAACGGAGTAGGTACTAAGAATGGAGAACCAAAAAAATAATTTTCGTCATATCATGGACTTTTGTTTCAAGAAAGGAAAATATGCTAGTCAAAACCCTACAAGAGTTCTCCTAATAGATTCACTTTCATTTTATTGCGTAAGTTCGCAGTTGATGAACAACCGAAAGATGTTAACCAATTTTTATAATTATTTTCACAGGTTTTAGGTCATCCCCTCCCGTTCCGACACATACAATACTACCCTTGTATAATTATTATATAGGCATAATATTTTCATAATTCTTAGAAATCAATCAAAGGCATGACGGTCAGATAGTGGAAAGATAGAAAATTCAAAAAGTTAATGAGAAACAAACGATTTTCACCACTTTTTATGACTTTTAAAGCACATGTGCGACTGGAAGACATAAATCCACTTTACTAATATTTTCCCTCTTGCATTTATAAATTTTCAACTCTTCCACGTTATAAGAACTTTAATATTCATTTTTTTCTTTTTTGATCACGTTAATGTACATGTCGATAAGAATAATAATGTAGGTATTATTTACGGTAATATGTAGGGCTGAGAATGAACTCTTTCAAAATCCTTTCATTCCTTTTGCTGCTATGTAACTGTTGGTCCTGTGACAAAAGCTTTTCATATCATCAAGTTCAGTGCTGTAGCCAAACTTATCGACCTGGTGCAAAATTATTGTACGAAACGAAAGATCCCTGACACGAATTATGATCATAATGAAGATTATGCATGAAAGAACACACGAGATAATCAAGCCTTTAATCGTGTGCATTTGCTATTACGGCATATACTGTGGAGTATTCCTATATATATATATATATATATATATATATATCCCTTTTCTTCTGTGATTTCTATTTACACTTAGAGGGTGCTATTTAATCTTAAACCTAATAAGGTTGTTTCCCTCCCGATGGATTCGGACAAACCGAGGCGATCCTGTGCCCCTGGCAAAAACTGACAAAGCCTCGCCCCCCACTACGTACAACATTTTTGTTAATTTTTCATTCGGCCTATGATCCTCTCCTACACACACACAGGGAAAACGAACTTCCTACAACTTTTATCTAACACAGATTTAGCAAATTTTATATCCTCCTTTATGTAAAAGTATCCTCGTCCAGTTGATCACCCACCACCAAGGCGAATTTCAGCTACTAGTTACTGCACTACTTGCAATTTTTATTTGTCTATAGGCGCAACAATTAACAACCCCTGTACTTTCTAATCAGCCACCTTTTTTTCTTGAATTCCTTTTTATTTACACAGCATATCGTACCAATCTAATTCTTACACTTTATTCCTTTTAATGGTCGTTTTTGCGCCCCCCCCGTCTGCCTGCGCCATTGGTGGGGGCCAATCTCGCCACCCCTTCGGTACGACTGTGCGGTGGATTAATAATAAAATTATTTTGCTTACCTTTTGGATATGAGAGTAAAGCCTCCAGAGCTGGTTTTCCATCTCCACAGTTATTTCTGTCTCTTGGAAGACACCTTATCCCACTTCCGACTACAACATCGAAATTCGAGTCCGGATCTTCCACTTTGTCCAAAGAATGGACTCGCAGGATTTTGTGATGTTCAGGAGCTGAAATGTACAGATGGCCGTCGGTGGGGCTGAGGGTCAAGTGATATTGACTGGAGACATCGGAGGTCCTGTGAAGAGAAGGGTTCTTTCAATCTGATTACGAGAGAGGGAGACTTACATATACTAAAGGCTATGTCTTAAGTCTTCAATGCATGATCCGAAGAGCAGTTTAAAGGGTTAGAGCCTATTACAAAAGGCTATAGCTATTTAATGAACAATGAATAATACAAAGATAAGATTCATACGCAGTAGTAGAAGTAAGTTCAAAGTTTGCTTCACGTATATTACAGATGTTCTAAGTGACTATCTTGGTCACAAGGATAACATTTATCTGGTAGTCGCACCATACATTCAGAAATATCCCGAAAAAGTTGAATTCTGCGCATTTTCATATGCAGATTGCTTCAGAGAAGGCGCCAAACTGCTATTTATGGAATTTGTATCTCTCTACTTGCTTTGTATGTCAATTTCGTCGGTTAATTCTGTGAAACTTTTTGTGTTGATACTCTTAGCCGTCATTTTTCCTTTTCGATGAACTGCCGATGCCATTTGCGTATGTTCTTGGTATCTGGAGGTGTATGAGATTGTATCACTGACCAAATACTTTATGAGAAGTATTCTGTCATAACAATTAAAACTCCAGCACGAAGAACATTTCTGAACGAGAGTTGCCAACTTTCTTTTGACTTCGAGAAATGCGCCTGCTTCTGATTTACTGCATTCGCTCCACGACGAATTACACTTTGAACTTTCTTCTATTACTCTCTGTAAATCTCATCTTTGTATCATTGTTTATTAAATAGTTATAAACTCTTGAAATCGGGGTAATCATTTTGAATTACCCTACGTCACCATCTTGGTCACAAGGATAACATTTATCTGGTAGTCCATTTCGCACCATACATTCTGAAATATCTTGCAAAAGTTGAATTCTGTGCATTTTCATGTACAGTTTACTTCAGAGAATTACAATCGGGGTAATCATTTTGAATTACACTGTATTTCGGTTCAAAAAAATATTTTTGTTTCGACGTTGTAGGTTGAATTGGTAAAATGATGAAGAAAACTTAGTAATGCTTTAAAATTTAATTATTTAATTAATTATTTTATATTACTAACGGGAAAAATGAAAGAATACAAGTTATATTGAAAATTATTTTTTTTGAAGAAAAATCGATGGAAAAAAGGAGTCTTCATGGTCCAAAAATAAATAAAACCATTTTATAGATTTTTCGCAAGTGTAGGTATTTAAGAGTTGAAAATATATCGGACTCACAAAATGTTTCTGTCAAGAACATTTCGCCTAAATTTTGATTAATTTTGCCACTCATATCCTGAAAAAATTTTGAATAATGCAAACCAAACAGACTGAAATTACGACAAGCCACTGCAAATGTAAATAAATTATAATTTATAAATTATTTTAATAATAAATAATAAAATTAAATTATTTTTATCCTCAGGATTAATAACTACATTTTGGAGGTGTTATATTTTTCGAACAAAAAAAATCCAGTTTTTCTACAAAAAAGAAGTATTATCAACTCTGCATAAAAAACTAGCTCTACACTTCGATAAAATTTTTATTTGTTGAAGTTAGTATTAAAAATATCCTTTAAAAATGTTCATACTACTAATATCGGTCTTAGTATAGAGAAGGGTAATAAAGTATTCAACGTTTACACCTCGCTCTTTTCAAGATAATATCAAGTAATTAAATGCAATCACCGCATCAAATTTATTATCCATACTACATTCAAAGAGATTCAGATCGTTCTTCCATTATTTAAAAAAAAGACGCGCGCTAGAGTTTCCAAATTTGAGTAGACATTATCCCATTTTAATCCATTACTTTAAGCCAACATTGTATTCGAAAAAGACTGTGATAATATTTCAAACGCGATTGAAAAAGAGTGATTTCACTAATTCTTTTATACTAGATAGCTCTTTTTAGAAGATTAAAAGGAACTTACTTCATACGGAATACTGTGTACACTTGGCCATTGGGTGTGATTCGGCGTACGAGATTGAAATCTCCAACATATACACTACCGTCAGGTCCGCTGGCCAGTGCCACAGGGGAGAGTAGCTTATTGTCCCTGGCGAGTCCATTGCAATCAGGGCAGAGTAGTGGGCGTGGCTGGCTATTACCCATCAATATAGATATAACTCTCGGTTGTTGCCGAAAGTAGATGGTAGCACCATCCCCTTTTTGCAAAACACCTGAATCACAAAAGGGGAATTTTAGGCTGTGATTTGGGGTTAAAAATGGTTTCTTCAGATTCATTTATGAAATTGGGTTAGAGAGAAGGAGAATAACTGTTTAGAAGGTTAATAGTCAATTTGGAAACCAAATAGGATTAATGACTTATGCTGTGTGATGCAGGTCACCATATATTTACATCCCCGATGTATGAGAATAATTATGTTTCTCAAGAAAGTTTTAGAAAGAGAATTTACTCTGCTTCGATGATAATGTAATCTTTTTGTTTTTTCTCGTCAGATTTTATCTTTTATCAGATAGCAACTGTGTTTTAAAGAAAATTGACTTTTTGAAATGAAAAGAAAGAAAAGAATGATCTGTTAAAGCTGGTTTACCAAATTCTTTGATTTAGTGCCAGTGGAATGACGAGGCCATTAAATGTTTAAATATTCGGTTGCAAATGATTATAGTTTAAACGATATTGTTCAATTTTTAAATAGAGTGTTCAAAGAGTTTATCACTTACATGAAGAAGACCGAAGTTTTCAATGGTAGCGTGATATTGGCAGAACTGAAGTTGTGTAATACTGTTTAATCTTACAGTAATCTGAGTACTGATCTTATATTAACTTGTCGGCCGCGGTATATCATCCCACTTTCTCACCCATGAGTGCCATAAGGAAACAGAAGTGGGTAAACCAACGGATCGCAAAACGAACTGGTGACGGGTAATATCTGAATTTCACCAGTTGTCCAACTGGAAACAATATGACATTCTGGTATAATCTCTCCAATACTGGATCTAAAAACGGCTGCCACTAGGTCAATTTTTGAAAGGTATCGTCTTCTATTAGCTACTCCGTTAACATGGTAGCGCGATATTGGCAGACAGTTGCGAATCCGGGGGGGGGGGCTATCGGGCTACACTCCCCCCAGAGCCAAGCCAGAATTCTTATTATTATTTAAAATCATTACAATTGTTTTTTCTTAATTTCCCTCTTTAAAAAAATAATAAAAACGTTTCAACATTGCTTTCTGGCTTGACAGGCTCGAAAATTTTCCTATTTTTGTAGTCATTCCACTTGTACTTTAGCTTTGACGCGGTCGAAGTCATTTTTTGGCTAGTTATTTCATTGTTATTTTTATTAAATTATAGAAAGTATTGTAATTTTCTTTATGATTCTTATTGTCAGGTGAGTAAAGCCTGTAAAGTTAAAGAGTTTTGGTTTACTTTAGCCTTGAGGTTTGACATACGTCACGACGATACAAAATTTTTATGACCTCAGCTCCCCTCAGACCCGAATCCTAGATTCGCCAATGTTGGCAGAAATGAAGTTGTGTAATACTGTTTTTTTCTGTTGATTTTACATTAACTTGTCGACAGCTTATGTCATCCCACTTTCTCACCCATGAGTGTAATGCGGAAATAGAAATGGGTAAACCAACGAATCCAAAATCGAAATGGTGGCATGTAATATTTGAATTTCACCAGTTGTCCAGCTTAAAACAATATGCCATTTTGGAATAATCTCTACTGGATCTAAAAACTAGGTCAACTGTTGAAAGGTATTGTCTTCTATTAGCTACACCACTAACATCAATTAAAGCACTGATTTGCAGAAACCACACGAGTAATTTTTTCTCTCAAAATTACGTTCATGCAATTTTCAAATTCTAAAGGGGTATTTATATAATGAGTTAAAAATGACAAGAATCAAGTAAATTCACACTTTAGGTATATAAAATTTGCCTGGTAAAAATTTTTAATCATTGATTTATAAAATTAATCAGTTTTTTGAAGCTCCCAGGATTTTGATATTATTGGCTCATGTTTTTTCTGCAATCAAAGATTCAAATAATCTAAAGTTGATTTTATTTTAAATATCCTCCGCTTTGTTTGATGTGAAAATTGGCAGCAGATTTGGTTTGATGAATGCAAGAGTTGCATTTCATTAAAATGTCCCGTGTTGGCTTGATACAACCGTCGCCTGGCTAAACTTTTCTTCTTAACGTCTCTGATGGGTGAAGATGAAGTTTTCTTCCGTAGACTTAACATAGAGAATTTGACCAGGCCTGACAATTCACTCGATGTATAATTTTTTGATTTCAAGGCAGTGGAGAGAATCTAACGAATCAAATAACACCAAAATCCTCAACAAAAGGTCACGCAAAAGGGCCAAAGAGTGGTGCAAGAAAAAGATTGTAAGCTTTTTCTGTATTAGATTTTACAAAATTCTTCTTCTGCAGATAATCAAAAATTTACGAAGGGATTTGATTTTTCCTATTGCTCTTTTTATCTAAGTCAAAGACTGTCTTTAGATCATTTCCAGCTAGAAATGCAGAAAAAATGTCGCTTTTTGATCAAATAAACTTTTCAGCGGCGTTTATCAATTCCTATCTAAATAGTTCCTTGAAATAAAATTGTCGTAGAACGAGAACTATGTGTAGAAAATACTCCAGCATTTGAGTGCATTTTTTCTCAGGTAAATTGACACGCGAGAAGAAGAATTACGTTTATCAGAAAGGAAGTGGAAACTTAATCCGCATCTAAGGCTGAGTTCTGTAATAGACTTAGGATTTCAAAAGAACTTTTTCTCTTTTTCAGTAAGGCTATTATTTTGATTGATTTAGAGTGCGTACAAAAGTCAGTGAGTTTATGCACAAGCTAAGAGCTCAAAAATAAACATTTATTCTTTTTTCGCACACTTTTATTTAACTCGACTTGTTTCATATTTTTAAAGATTGAATTTTATAATCTACTTTTTACTCACTTCCTCATGTGCTATGTTCTTGAAGTTTTTTACACTTCTGCGTTGTTAATGACAGCACAATATTTTAGTAATTTTAGAATTTAATTATCAGTTAATCGATTGATTTAATTACATTTTGATTCTATACAAGTGACGTCATCTTGTAGTGAAAATTTCAAGATTTCATACTATTTATAATAATGAATAATAAATTAAAAACTAAAATGTAGAAAATAATGGAATAAAAAAAGTCTACATATAACACTAATAAAAGTATGGTTTAAATTTTTTTTTAAAATTAAATTTCATTTACAGTTACGGCTCTAATTTTTCTTGGTGCTTTTCCGTTAACGGAATCTCAGAAAACCCGCAGAACTCTAGTGAGAGATCGCCAAATCTTAGTACTCATTCGCTGGCGCAAATCGCCAAATTCTAGCGACCTTATTAATTTTGGCGCTGAAACGGAATAACGTCAGCAATGCAACTTGCCTACGATTGGGGTTCCATGAACGGAAAAGTACCTTTTCTTCAACTTCTTTCAGCGTTTCTTTTTTAAAAGAGCAACTACAGTTGCTTTAGATCTTGAAATTTCGTTTCAGAGAGAAGAATTATTCTTTTTGCTTTAAAACATTTTTCTATAATTTTCATGTGTTAGTTTCAAACAGACGACGCGTGATTAAACAAAGGGAAAAAAATCTGCAAATTTCAAAGTTTAAAAAGAAAAAAAAAAAAAAACTTGATTTTTTCACATCCATTTTCAGTTGACTTTTGGAATTGCTATTTTTTATGAAATTTATTTAGAGAATACGAAAGCTAAAATATAAATATGAAAATAAAAAAAAGAATTTTGACACTAATGAAATGATTTATTCGTTAGTGTCATCCATCAATGAAAATATTTGAAGAACAAGAATTAAAAATAAAAAAAAACACAAAGGAAATAAATATATCGTAAGCTTGAATCAACTTCATTAACCCAATCAATCAACACTTCATACAAGGACTTACGTTATCACCATATATATTAACCCTATCGGTCTCTGACGGTAAGTTTAATTATTATTTATTGAGTCGCAAACATTCTTTCAAACTTCAGTGAGAATAAATAAACGATATTGCCGAAATTGCCTTAACTGATGAAAAATACAATACAAAAGGTATTTTTCCAGGTGAGCTCCACAATATTAAGAATTCTTCCATTAATATGAACCCTTTATATTGAATTAAAGTTTTGAAAACTTCCAAAGTTCGGCAAGTAAAATAAAATTAATGAGATATTATCAAATTAATTTAAATATTTCTTGTTACATATTTGCAGTCGTGATTTAGGATACATTAAAAGTGAAATAAATTCTGGGAAACTGTACAACGTTTCCTATACAACGCTTTAAAACAAGAAACACACCTTCATGAAAATTGTATCTGTGATGTACATCCAAGTTCCATGATCCAAGCTCAGAGATATCCATGTCGTAACCTCTCAGAGTTGTTGCTTGCACAGTCCAAACCACACGTTCACATTTGCTGTATTTGTATCCCACGTAAACTGAAAAAATATACATTTCATTCTTTGTATCCACCTTGTAACTCAAAAAATTCCCAACAGCTTTAAATAGATATGACAAATCATTCAGAACATAAATCTATTATGTGTTTAAGAATTTCATGGATATCAACTTAGATTTTTCGTAAATGCACAAGTTAAATATGACTTTAAAAAATGAAACAACATTGATTAGCTTGAATTTAAAGTTGATGAATAGAGATTAGATCAGAAGATTTCAATATGTTTGGCACATTTTTCAGCAATTCAAGTCGCAATAGAATTAAACAAATAAAAGGTAATTTGTTTGTTGTAGATTATTTATTAATGTTAGAGGGTCCGGAAAGTAATGTATTTTTCGTTAAATTAAAGTAAGCAATATCGTAATATGTTTTTATTTTAAGTCAATGAGGTAATCAACCTCATTACCAATGTTTTTTAGCCACTTAGTGGGCAAATTTTCAATTCCGGATCTGTAGAACAAAGAAGTTTTTGATAAAAAAAATGAAAATTCCGTTAACTTCTACATTTCTAAATGTTTTCCATCAGAGAATTCTGCAATGGCCTGAATAAATGGTAATAAGAGGGTGGGTCGTCTGGTAAATAAGTTGTTTGAGGCAACACCCCACATCCCAATTCTTTGATTTTTTCCAGAGTCTTTTTTGCGGTCTCAAATTGTCGGTCAAATTGTCTTGCTGTAGAAAGATACCTTTTCTGTTAACAAGGGCTGGACATTTTTTAATCAAAACTTGGGCTACTCGATCTAAATATTGACAGTATATGCCTGCAATTATGGCTTTACCTGGTTCTAGGAGCTCAAAATGGATTATGTCTCAAGCCTTCCACCAAGCAGCAACAGTATCTTTCTAGGCTGTAATCTTGACTTCGTGTTATATAATGCGATTTGATTGGGGAATAATCACTGTCTTTTATGTTTGGGTTGTCACAGAAAATCATTTCTCTTCTCCAGTAACCTCACGATCAAGAAGTGTTTCTACATTGTGTAGTTGAAACAATTTACAGGCAGTTGAATGATTAACTTCGTTAGAGTGTGTGGAATCCAAATACCGTCTTTCTTAACTTAACTAATCCGCTTCTAATGTTTCTGAATGGTCGACTAAGGTATGTTAAGCTTATTTGATAATTCTTCGACCGCTGGACAAAGATTTGTTTGCACTTTTATCCATAAAACATCAATACAGGAGACACTGGTCTTCCTGAATGAGGCGAGTCACAAAGACCAAAATTGACCGACTTGAACCTAGAAAACCACTTTTGGCTTTTTCGGACATCTAATGCGGCTGGATAAACACCACAAATATTTTTTGTAGCTTTTGTTGCACTAATACTCTTTCAAAACTCGAATAACAAGCAATGTTGAAGACGCAACTCTTTTGGTTTTGGGCTTGTTATTTCAAACAGGAATGTTATATAAATGAAATTGACCTATAAAACAAAACAAAAGGAGTCGTTTTTACTTTATAAAACATCTTATACAAAGTCGACGTACGCAGTCTACTGATTAGAATTAAATAAATGTCGATGCCTAAAAATAAGACATTACTTTTCTGTCACCCTCATAGTTATTTAACCTTTTCAATCCAGATATTTCTTAACCTCTCAAGTTCCTATTTCTAAATTATTTTTGCTATTTTCTTTTTTGTAGAAACTTTCGGAATCAATAACGACTTCTTGAAAGGTGTGGGGTTCTCTCTTCTTATGATGTACGATAGAAATAATCTGTTTTAAATTTTTTGAAGTAAATCTTCTTTTCACAAGAAAAATGAAAATAATACTCAGATTTTATAAAACAAAATTTCTGAACAACTACACTCATTTATATAACAATAAAAAGCTTTTTAGTGATTAAGTGGAAGATAGCTGTCATTCAAGTTATTTATTATACAGGGTGTTTTAAGATGAATATTGGGAATTTAATAGTTCACTATACTTCTTAGATGAGGTATACAGTAATGATTAAATGTTGCACTGATACATCAAAAATGCCACTTTTAGTTCTGAGCGTTACCTCCAATCTCCCACGTGAAATCGCTAGCAGCAAAAATGGTGACTCCCGAACGTAAATTCTTTTGTGTTTTGCAATTTACGAAGTGCGAATCTGTAATTACAGTTAAAATGTTTTCTGTATTACATTGCTTTCCGATTGAGATCCCCCGAATAATAACATCCTTAGATGGTATCATCAGTTCATAAACACTGGATGTATTTGTAAAGAGAAGAGTACGGAACTTCAAAAAGTGACTGAGGAAGACGTTGAACGTATGAAAGAATCTTCCACGCGTAACTGAGGTGCTCATTAGAAATCTGAGTGTTTCTTTGGGAGTTTATAAAGGATATTGTGCATATGCTTCCGCTACCAGCTGACGTACTTGACTTCAGAACCAGGACTAAAAGAGCTGTAGCATCAATTACTCCAGACATGCTGTTCAATGTGTGTGAAGAACTCGCTTAACGCCTTGATATGTGCAGTGCGACGAATGGTGGTCATAATGAACATTTGCACGAATAACTGTTTGAGTTGTTCTTTCATTTCAAGTATCATTTGGAGTGTTCAGAGTGGGCCAAGTCCATAAGATTCATTTCCGAGAAAACAGATCTCAAAGTTAATTAGCTGTATTCAAAATAACAGTGGACTTCTAATTGTTCTTGCTCCCAGGTGAAAAATTGAACTCTGACATTAATCCTTATTACACAGAAAATATTGCATTCCTACACTAGGATGGCAGTGTTAGTACAAAATGGGCAAAACATGCACTTGTACCATTTTAACTCTGAATCCTCCATTTATGAATGTAAATCAAAATTGATAAAAATAACACGGCTTTCAAACCTCTATATTTATTTTGAAACACCTAGTATTATGCAAAGCGAAAAAAATGAAAAAGAACACTCTGGAGGCCATGAAGTAGTTCGCTCATTGTTTTCTAATGACTTATTCTCTGACGTTTTTCATATTGAAAGAAATGATCTTACCTCTAGCTGTTGTGAGTCCATATACTTTTTGCTTATAGACATTTCTCTTATTCCATGCGAACGTATATTTGATGTCTGGATCGGCCTCAAATGTTTTCTCCACCAAAAACCCCTCGACAACGATTCGGAGGTGAACGAGTCGCAGAGTTTCGGGTATAACGGAGGGGGTGAGTTGCAGATGAATTGTGGAAAGGTATCCCTGAGCATGGCTGCTGTGGTACACAAGATGCAGATCCGAGCCGGGGATGGAGAAACTTTCTTGGAGAACCTGTAGAAATGCTTTCCTTTTTTAATCAGATCAAATATTTTAAAATTGAATACATTTTATTAATATCAAGAAATTGAGTTCTTTTGCTACGTATTGTATTTCTTCTTATTGTCATAATTTTTTTAACCCTTCGTTAGGCGCGGCTACATCTCTCAGATCACATGCTCTTTTTTCATCAACAATGTCTAAATTTTTAACTTTTATAATTAAATACCTAAAATGTATTCAGTTTTGTTCTTTTTATTTTATTTCCGCAATGCTGCAAAAGCATCCCTGAAATCATTTTCATTGCAAAAATTCTATTTTTTATAGACCATCGTGAAGCCAGAAAGAAAGTATCAAGCGACGACAGCCAACTTCTAAGTCGCGCCGATTTCAGGCAGTCATCCGCAATTTCGAAAGTAAATTCATTCACCACGTTAAATCCGTTTTGCATTAAGCAATTACAATAGTATACAACTTAGCATATTGTTATGAAGCTGTATAGTTGTTTCCTAATATGCTAATCTTATGGTAGGAAAGAGAGTTTTACAGAGGCTTTACTAGAAGCCAAGCCAATGAACCCCGACCTTGGCGACCATTGTGGTGACTTGGCGATAAATTTGGCGACAAAACGAAGCTTCCAGAAAATACAAGAAATTTGGCCCTATCTCTACTAGGAGCGGATATCTCAAGAACCTTCAAGAGATTACTTTATGACATCACTTTCTGTTGGAAAGGTATAAAAAGCAAGTCATCAAATCAGAAGTCAGTCAGTTGGACTTTGGTCAGCAGTGCAAACTGGTGAGCTGATAGACTTTGAGTGCTGTGTCTGATACTTATTAGTGATCTGGTACCTGTTTGAGTTATTAATTTATAAAAGTGCTGCTTGGTTTTGTTACCTGTACTACGTCTTGTTTTTCTGGAATATACTTAAAATAAAGAGTAATTTATTTTTTTAGTATCCTGCTTGTTGGACTGCATTCATGTATACCCAAAAGACGATTTTTGTAACAATATGTTAATAAAAAATAAAATAAAAAAAGAAGAGAAAAGAAACCCTGCGACATTTTTTCGGCACGGGGATCTGATTGATTGGAATTACGGTTTCTGGCTTTTGATAATGGGTGACTGAAGCCAAAAATTCATTAATCTCCACCCCTCGGAGGCCAATAACCTTCGAGGAGTGGGAATAAGGAAGATACCTAAAAGGGCACCAAATCTCTACCAAGTGATTTGAAAAAGGAACGCGAAATATATCCATATGATCTGAGAGAACTTCCACTCGTATCGGAGGGTTAATAATTTTAATTACTGAGTTTAAGTGTTGATGGTAATTATAATAGCGAAATGAGACAAGAATTTAAGCAGAAAGAGAAGTTCGAATTCAAACGAAATGAAATGCAACCACATCATTTCACAAGGGGCACAA
The DNA here is from genome assembly GCA_013235015.1 of Araneus ventricosus. Lineage (NCBI taxonomy): Eukaryota > Metazoa > Arthropoda > Arachnida > Araneae > Araneidae > Araneus > Araneus ventricosus. The sequence goes on from BGPR01000231.1 coordinate 128,347, forward strand.
ACGATTGTTTTTGAGGCACAAAGTGAAAATCTGTAATTTTTCACAAGCATCTTTGTTAATTTGAAATGGCACAAGATGATTTTCTATGAGACCTTTAGAATAATTCCACAAAGTACTCAATGAAAATAACCCTCATAGTAAAAATATAATGTTTGTATTATTATGCGGACAATAATGCTTAATTTAAACAAAAATGAGCAAATCTCAAAAAGTTTGAAAAAGTAATGAATTCCTTTTACTTTGAACTTTAAAAAACAGTATTACTCTTTTAAGTTGTAGGTAATTTCAGTTTCTAAGAGCAACCAATGTATCAACAAATCAATCCAAATTCTGTTTACCCTGGCCAACACTGGAGAATTATATTTAAGTCATGAAAACTGTTTAATTATCAGCACGCGACATCGAAATTCAGTTGACTAATAAAAATAAAGTTTTGCATGGGATATTGAAAGTTAGCAAATTAATGGCTTTAACATTAAACTATTAATATAAATTTGCAAACTATGCTAGCCGCGAAATAACAGCATATAGCTCAAATTAAAAAATCTCAAGAACTTAAAACTTTGAGAGGATTTATAGACAATCCATATAATCCACATTCACAGAAGAATGTAAAGCCGTTAGTCCCACACGTAGGGAAGAGTCTCTTCTCTAAGATACAACAGAAAACAATAAAGGAAGTAGTGTGAAGCGCTTTATTAGGAAGACACAAGAACTGGTAGATACAGAATATACAATACAAGTTTCGCATGATGTGTTCAAGGTAGGGATGGGAGAAACCTACCGGTTTTTACCGGAAACCGGTTTTTTTGTTTCTGTTAACCGGTTTTTTCGGTTATTTTTTGTCCCTGTTTTAACCGGTTATTTTTAAAAAAATCCAATAACCGGGTAAAAAACCGGATAAGAAGATAGGCTCGATTTTAGGTGCGATTAGACTAAAATTTACCAAGTTATGAAGCTTTGAATTTCATCATCTTAGGCCAATCAACGACAACCGCTTTCTAGAGGCGTCTTTTGGTTGGCGGATTACTGAAAGAGTCTTTATGAACAGATAAATATTGGCCAATGGATTGATTTCCTGTAAAAACAATATTAATAAGAAGTTTGTCTACAAACGGCGTATTTTTATACGCCCCCCGAAAACCGGTTATTTTGAGCGGTTGTAACCGCCAGGTTAAACCGGAGATGAAAAAAAACCTGAATAACCGAAAACTGGTTATTTTCGCAATAACCGTCATCCCTAGTTCAAGGTTCGGATATATGCAGTGATGGATTATGGCATCGACGACTGCAGAACGTTTTAAAATATAATTGAAATTTAGTCCAATATCTTCGCCAATAGACCAGAAAACAGTTTCTCTTCTTGTGAAGCCATATTATGTGTCTACCAGTTGTTGTATTGTCTATTTTCGCTTTATTCTGCTTCCTATATTGTGTTCTTGCTATGCCTTTGTATTTTTTCTTTTTCGAGTCGGTTAACCTTTGCTATGTGAATGTTGTTTATCTCTCCTCCTCTCAAAGTTTGTATCTGGAATTTCGAAGCACCATGTATAGCACAAACTGACCGTTAACCTTTATAAAATGTGTCATTTAGAGGTTACATGCACGATGTGAAAGAGATTTATTAATCCAAACCACAATAATAACAGGTTAATTGGTTTTTATTTTCTTTAATTCGCATGACAAAGTGTCGTCGAAAGATTTGATATGCTTAAACAGTGATAGCATTTTTAATCATAACAATGTTTGTTACTAATTTTAATAATATTTATTTGTTTATGCCTTTAGTATTAAAATTGTTTGTCCCATACGGAATATTGCGGAATTTTTGAAAATCAGTGCATGGGCAAGTCATGAAAATTTTTTAAATAATCCATATCTTTTTTTCAAAGATATAAAATACAAACGAGAACAGAGTTTCTTTGTCGGAGCTTGTCCTCTGATCATTGTATACTAAATTGTTTGTTAGTAATAATTGGTAACGCATGCATAATTCCTGATTGATAGTGCATCCTAGAATTGCAGTTTATTAATTGTACGAAACAGACCAAAGAAACGCATGCTTTTACTTTTCTTATACAAAATTGTTATATGTTTTCATGGAAAAAATTCTGTTACTATGCCTTATTCTCTTAAGCGTACTTTTTATGCATTTTGTTTAATAGAATAAAATAATGAAAAATATAAAGAAAACTATTGGAAACTCTAATGGAAAAGTCATGAAAAATCTTAATTTTTGTTCACCATATTTCACAAATAATGTAGAGAGGTTTGAATTTGTCTTTAATTCTATCCATTTGATTATATCAATAAATTGTAAACCCATTTATCTTATCTACTAATTCATAAAAAGGCCTTTGGTTTATTTTAGAAAAAGAAGAATCTCTGTTTCACGTACTTTCACGTACTCATCTAAAATTACTGAAAACTTTTTTCCTTTTATGTAAATGCAAACAACACATTAGCACTGAATTTATATATGAGACGAGAATCTTCATGAATGAAAACGTTATGCTGGAATTTTAAATAGGATTATATAGATAATAGGAAAGAAATTGAATAAAAACTCGGTAGCAGTTTTAATAGGTTGCCTATGTCATATCGAGAAATCAACAAGATAGTCTGCTGATAACGCTACGAACGAAAACATTCTATAACAAGCATTTCAGTCGTCTGTACAGTATTTCCCTACTGTGAAGTCACACTCCATATGTCTGAAGAAAATACAGATTTTGCACCCTAAATGCATTCTAGTAAAATCGTCTTTTCAAATATATGTTGTTTGTAACAAACTTCTTTTCAGCAGATTTTCAAAAGAAAAACAGCCTCTAAAATTTTTTTACCTGTGTTTCAGCCATAATAGCACTGTTCTCTGTGCATGCTCCTTGGGACCCCGATCTCCATGTTTGGTAGACAATTGGCTTCATCACGTCATAGTCATGCTCCAAGCAAGGAGCCTGCTGCTGCAACAAGTCCTCCTGAACCTCTGTTTCCACAGTGGCTGACATGACGACGGGACCCATCACCATAACCGTATTCCACGGAACCATTACTGTGCGTTTGATGGGGTGGAAGGGATTGCGTTGGAACTGCAGAGTCACTGCACCCCCGCCGTTCACTAAGATGTCAAACCTAAGACAGTTACAAAAATTTCTTTCATGTCGGACTGTAGTTTTCCAGCAAAGCTTTATTTGAGCTTTAAAAAAGGAAATCCAAGATGGAAGATATTTTGGAAACATAATATCGTCGTCGTTCTGGCAGAAGTCCACAAAAACGCTTCGACGGACTGTTGTAGTCAATTAGAATTTGCAATTAATTATTTTGTGATAGAAACCTGCTATCTAAACATCAGTATATAAACCTTTGGAGCTAGAAACCTGTAATAATTAATTAACTTTTACTATTTATCATAACTCAAAAATAATTAAGTTTAAACTGAACACATCTCGAAACTATAGTTTGGGACTTAGTGACTTCTACCTGAAAGATGACGATATGGTATTAAATATTTCATTAATATAATGTGAATGAAAACATAATTTAACTCATTAAACAGTTAATAATTCAGCAGTAATTAATACATGGATTCTAGGAAAACCAGAGCTGTGTTGTTAACTTACTTAATAAATTAGGCACACTGTAATAACTTAAAGATATAAATAAAATATTGGCCCATTGATAGGGAAATTTAAAGAAAGACCTTGAGAAAGTTTGCTTAATTTATAAAGTTAAGATGAATTAAAACTACTACAAGACATAAATATTTATATTTAGTTCAATGGCTGTCTTAATTTTTTTTCTAAATCAGATACTAAAGGATTCTTTAAAAGTTTTTCCTTGTAGCAAATTAATTTTTAATAAAATCATGAAAAATTCACCACGTAAAATAGTTTTAATGATAGAAATGAAGTTTAGGAGGAAAGAAATTTTTCTATAAAATTAAATCGAGAAATATAAAACTAAAAAATCAATTTATAAAACATATTCCTTTTATATTCTTAAGCAAACTGACATTGATAGAGATTACGATAATATGTAAACTTGAAAGAATTTGGTACTTTCTGATTTCACATACAAACTAAAAGTAATTACAAAACCTTTATTACAGTTACTGGCCAAACATATCATTTTTAAATCCCATAATTCGCACATTTGATTTTATTTAATATTCATATCAAAAACGAAAGCATTATTTAATTAAAGTGCATGTTGTTTTGTTAAAAATTATTGTATTACATTGAATATTTATAAATGAATTACATCATTTTTGAGTATTTAAAATTTGAATATCATTTGATTATTTGCATGAAATGTTTCATTTTATACCAATAAGATAAACTTATTTTAAACGTCATATTCATAGGTGAAGAGTATAAAAGGAAAAAGAAAGCAACTTTTAAAATTGATCTGTTACTGACCGGTAGCTCTTAATTTGAAAACTATTATACTGGTAGGTAGGTTTTAATAACGCAAGAGCCAAAAATGGCTATGCTGCGCCAAGCCATGCTGGGCAACAAACCAAGAAAGCAACCCTTAGACTTAAAGATCCCTGTTCACAGCACCAAAAGGGAAAAAACAGTCATCATATATATGCGAAATTTATATGGAGTACATTTCAGAAGATGGGGAAACAAAATATGCAAAAAAAAGAAAAAGTAATTTCGAAAAAGAGAAACAGGGGGACGGTGGCGCTTCGTACAATCGTGTAATTTAATAAAAAGGTGTTGGAGTTTTGATGCATATTAAATGCGAATTGTAACAGGTATTAACGTGAAATTTTAAACATCCAAATGCCAATTCATAAAAGCGTCTAATATACGCTATTCACGAAAAGCAGAAAGGAAGAAGGCGATGAAAGACAATTCAGTACAAAACTTCGATGTATCCGCAGTGTTGCAGAATAAACAAGGGAGGCCATTCGGCATCTGCACGTAACTCATTTATTGTGATGCTCCGCATGTGCAAGGTGGTGTTGTCCCTTATATCTTCAAAGTTAAGAGTAGCAATGCGATAAACCATGCTCCTCAGGTTCAAGGCAGCGTGGACAATTCAGAACAAAAGTTCAATGTGTCCGCAGTGTTGCAGAAGTAACAAATTTGAAAGCGGCTAGCAACTCATTTATTGTGATGCTCCGCATGTGCAAGATGGCTTTGTCCCTTATACCTGCAAAGTTATTCCCACCGAGGGGTACCATGAAAACATGGCTGAGAAGCCGCTGGATAAGTAAGCAGGTTCTCTCTTCCCTAGAGGGTACTATAGTAATGGTGTGGAGTTGAGTTACCTCCACTTCGATGACGTGACGTACCTCCTGCAGTAGGAGTTGGGCCGAGGCCGGCGATGGCCATTCCGCTTTTAATCCCGTGTTAACGGCGCAACAACTATGATTCAGATCACCCCCTTATGTTTAGGAGGGTGGCGGTAACTTCATTTACGGTATCTGCGAAGTTGCGAATAAAAAGACGATAAACCGTGATTCTCAAGTTTAGGGGTACATGGACAATTCAGTGCAAAAGTTCAATGTGTCCGCAAAGTTGCAGGAGCAACAATGATTCCGTAAGACAACTACACGTAACTCATCTATTGTGATGCCCTACAGATGTAAGAGGATGTTGTACTTTATATCTACAAAATTACGAATAACAACACGATAAATCATGCTTCTCAGGCAACCCTGCAGCCAAAAGTTCCAAGAGTTAAGATCTGTTTGACATGAAAATGGAAACTCATGACTCATCACCCAGTTTCTCTTAACGCATTAAGCACCACCATATAAATATGGTATTGATTTTCTATTCATTTGGATACAAAAGACCCTTAACGTGTTAAATGCTGTCACAACTGCCGAATGAGAAGGTGTTCCATTCATTGTTCGTTTATGTTAGAATTAAGGCACTTTCATTGTTGAAGTTGGAGCTGAGGAAAAGCATTCTGCAGCATGTCTTTACAACTATGCACAGTAATGGAACAGGTATTTGGTTCAATGGTTTTGTTCAAAAAATAGAAAAAATTAATTTGGTGCTGTAAAACCAATGCAAACGGTTAGGAATAGGAAATATTTTTAATCTTAATGCAGGGATCTTTTGAAACGATGGAGATTTTCTATTGCGGCTCTTTATGGTAGTTTAGAGCTAAATATAGAGTAAATGGGCTTCATCACTCCACAAGATGTTCCATGGATAGTTGGCACCTAATTAAAAGCGTGCGAAGAATGCCAAATTAAGTTATTCACTCTGTTGCTGAGCAATAACCGTTGCAATCTCTACAGCCACCTGCTCTTTCACAGGTTAGTTTAGGCTTCGTACTGGTTGAGTGGGGAATCTCTCCGTGACCTGGAAACGTTGAACCATCTCTCAGATACTATACGTTGTCGGAGGACCTGTATGCAACATTTTAAAACGTTTATGCTCACGAATCTCGCCAGCAACGTTTTCCTCATTCTTGTGAAAGAACGTTTACAATATAGCTCAGTTAAGCCATAAGAGCCTATAGGAATGTCTGAATCTTTCCACGAGGCTTTAAGCGTGCTACAATGTATGCAAAGCGAGGTCTTCTTCTTTTGTTGAGGCCTCATGCATTTCTGAAATGCTTAAAAAATTCCCACACAAGATTTATGACAGTTGATGGTGGTTATATACATGTTTATAATGATAATTACATATTGTAAGATTTCTAAATGGCGGTTTGTGCCGTATACAAATCATATTTCATGCTCATCACAACTGCTAAGCTGTTTCGATGGATTATGCTTTGACTAGGGGCTGTTTTCATCGCCATGTCTTCGCCTGTCAATCATTTTTGGAATTTTTTATTTTTTCTATCATTTTTGATTTTTTAAATGAAAGTCAAGCAGATTTGATGTTCTTGTGATCATTGTTTTTTTCCTCTATAGAGATTTTACCAGGGATACATTCATTCTAAACACTCGGTATTCAACTTTATGATAAGAATTTTTTTACGAGATTTCTAATATGAAGTTTTTAAAGAAATTAATTACAGTAATGAACAAAAAATGCAAAATTAGTTCAAGGGTTATTTTCAATACTTGATTTACAACAACTGATTCCCATTCCTGGTGATAGTTAACAAAACGTAACATTTAAACTGTAATAATCAGAAGAAATGATATTGTTAAACAAAAATTAGCTTGTTGTAGGTTTTTAATAATTAATTAAGAGGAAACTTTTGTAATCAATCTGAATGCTTTGTACATAATTAAATTAACAAATTTTCTTCTGACAGTACTTATGAAATGGTACATTCTAAATTTAAGGTTTCATAATAATAATTCATGCGAAATTCTCATTTCTTTATATCTATAGCTAACTGAATTCACTCCACTAGCAAATGGATGGTTTGAATTATGCAATGAAATTTCGACTTTGATAAGTACAGTAGAACCCCGCTAATCCGAAATTCCGGTTAATCCGAACCGATTTTATTTTCGGATGTTATATGTAATTTAAAAGATTACCTGAAAAGATTTAAATACGCACATTAAAAACAAAAAAAGTACTTATTTAACATGCATAATTTTGTACACATTGAAGAAGCTAATGCATTTCGCCGTAAGATAAGGTCACTTCATACAGGAGCACATCCATTATTCTAATGAAAAGGGGAGACATATTCTCTTTCTATTGCTTTTGAATAAAAGAATTCAAGAGATAATAGTACTGAGCACTTATAACTTGCATTTTTTTAGCACGCATCTTTTTCTTTTCTATTTTTATCGGAATTTCGGGTAATCCGAATTTTTTGTAATCCGAACAGGTATCGGTCCCAATTAGTTCGGATTAGCGGGTTTCTACTGTAAGTCTGTATCTTGAATCCATCAAGGACTTATATAGTTCTTAATTGAAGTTTGAATTTAGAATAGATTTAAGATAAAAAAAAACAAACTGGATTTTAACCTAAATTTATAAATTGAATACTGAGCTCCAACATTAAGAGAAGATAAATTACGATTTATTTACAGGTATAATAAATTAATACGTTCGAATATTTTCATTAGCCTCGCATTTTGTGAAAATAAAGTAAAATACAGAAATTCCGAAGATGAGTTATTCGGTTAAACAAATTCCAAATTTCTAATGCAGTGTCTCCAAGGAATTTAAAATTCATCTGCGAAAAAGAAAAGAAGAAACAACACAGCTTTTGCGATTTTGTATAATTGTTTTTCCAGATGCTTTTTCTGAGTGCATTACCGTACTTAAATAATTAAATATTTAATAATAATATTATGTGCAACCTACCACTGTGTTGACTTTTCTAAAGTAGATTAGTCTTTATCTTTCAAAATAACGTACTTTCTAATTCCTACCATGAAGAATTTTTTAAAAAAGAATTTTCTTTAAAGATGTTCGTTCCCCAACCAAAAAGAAGGGATTAGAACTATGAAGCTGTGAAATTTTATCAAAATATCTAACTTTCAAAGTGAATCAGTTATGAGAAAATATTGTTTACTCTCCACTAACTTTATACAAATTACGAAGTCTCTGGAGGTTTATTTCAAGCATACATGTAGCAGTTGATAGATCTAATTATCTTATTTTGAACCAGATAAGTCGAACTCAAAATTTAAGGAAACTGAAAAAAAGCATTACTCGCTCATAATTTGCTCGTGTTTACCTCTTGTTTATCTAGTGCAATCGATTCTGCTTAATTGGGACACATTTGACCTAGGACATCTTGGCCCAGTTAAACGGCTGCCCCATTTAAGCGAATTCGAAATAAAATTTAAAAATAATCAATTTTCCTTCGTTATTTTACTAAATTATTGAACAGAAATGTAAGTTACAAGAAAATAATGCCGATATTCACGTCTTGCCCCTCTGACTATAGAAAGCCATTAATCTAGTGCTTCTTTGACTTTAGGGTTCTTTCCATTATGTTATCTTTATATTCCTGTTCGTTTTTTCTGTAATGGGCATTCTTCACGGAGTTGACTTTTGTTCTCTTTGGTAGATATCGGTACATCACTTATCTCAGAGTACGATGGCTTGAATTAGGTGGCTGGCTTTTAATTTTATCCTACAAAGCAATTTTACTTGAAAGTGTAAAATCCTTTCTTGGCAAGGACTGCTAGTTCGGTGAAAAATATATGGTATACACGCGAAGAGGTGTAGTAATATCAGTAGTCTAAACTGACTCATGTTTATTCTACCAGAAACGTAAAAATGAGTGACTAGAACGGTCCAATTAAAGGTCTGGACGTACTGAAACGTAATCTCAATCCACGGATGACATCAGTTTAAGAAAACTTAAGAAAAGAGCATACCTTATTTGGAAAGGCATAGGCTAACTGTGCCAATTAAGAGTTTAAATTACACATTAACTCATTAGTTTGGTTTCTGTTCCTTGAGATTTGGCCCAACTAAGCAGCTGCCTCAATTAGCGATGGCCCAAATGAGTAGAATTGACAGTATTTGCCTATTTTCCAATTGAAATGATTACTGTAAATGTTTTTGGAATGCCTACTGCTTTGTAAAGACCTTGGACCTAGGATGGCCCTTGTATATAAACAGCAGTTTTGACTCATTCAGATTCTTGAGAGGCATCAAAAAGATAAAACTTGAAACAATGGTCGTTGCTCTAGGCCACATACAACTGGTTTGTTTGAAGAGAAATATTCCCTTAAAAATCGGGGTTTTATATGTATAATTGTTGAAATAGTGCATTTATAGGGATAGATATTCATAGAATTTGAACTTGAGCAGGATTATGTACATTAAGAATGCTTTCTTTTCTATAATAGAAACTTCTTTTTACGTATTAAAGTAACATATTTCTAAACATATGCACTTTAAATTAAAAAAGAACAGGATGGTGCCTTTATATGATGTTAAGTGCTTTCACAGGTATATTAATTACTTTAAAGAACACGAAATGAAAATAGTATTACAAACAAAAATTATTTAGTAACTGCTACTGAACTCATTTGTCTGAAATATTTAGCATAAATCTATTGAAAAATGTCTAGGCAAAAATATAATTAATGACTTCTGAAAATCAGAAGGAGTTTTAAAATATAATTGAGGGCCGAAAATTCGTTTGATTCTCTTGAACAAATTTTAATCCCGTTGAAGAATTCTAATGTCTATGCCATTTATTTTAAAAGGAAAATTAAATAAGAAACGCACAAAGTTCATGATATTTGACACATTGGGTATAACTAATATCTTTTGGTTTAAATAGTGTAAAATTGTTCGTCTGTTGTAACTCTAACACTACCGTACGTCTCTGTTTCTAGAATCGAGAAGATTCCCAATAAGTAGGAATGGACATATGTTGAAGAAAAGCAAGCCGTACCGTTTGAGGAAACTATACAAAGATTGCTACAACAGAAAAAAATCAACACGTCTGCGCTGGAGCTTTGAATAAGTATATACAGGCCCTAAACAGTAACGTCTAAAAACCCCCCAGCAAATATTAAATGCAAAAAATATAAAAAAATGAATAATTACTTTGATCTATAATAAAGTTAAAAAATGTTTTCAGTAGCTTTATCGGATGAATGAGTGCTACATGTTTGAAATCTAGTAACAATATTGTAACCCTATTTGACAAAGAGCGCTCGCCTGTAGGCTTTGTAACTGGTTAAAAATAATGATTTATTTGCGCAGAAAGTGTCTCATTGTATTAAATATTGACAAATTATGTTTATTCTGATACTCGTGAGTACTACTCTCTTGATTTGAAGAGAAAATATATTCATCCCTGAACATGGAATGTGGCCGATACGAATTCTTAATTGTGTTCAAATGGTTACAAGAATAATTCAGGGCACAAATGGCATGACAAAATTATTTTTTCCTACAGAAAGCATGGACAGACTGCTGCTTTATATTAGAAATCGACAGAATATAAAAATAAGTAAATTTCTGAAATGCATTAGAACTTGTGCTGTATTATTCGGTAAGAGATATATATATATAGAAGTATTCAAAAATTAATTCTTCCATATGAAAGTATATTTATAACATCTATCTCTCATAGAGAACGGTTGTATTGTTATATAACTTACTCTATTTTACTGTCATAAGATAAATACTCATTATTTCTCAAAGAAGTGAATATTAAGCCCCTTTTATAGAGATTCTTGATGATAGTATTCTTTAGAATAGCTGAACATACACTTTCAATTTCGAGTGATAAGGTGAACATTTTAGGGAGATTTTATCTTTTAAGGAAATGGAGCAGCGACATCTAAGAGGCTTTTAATGAAACTTTGAAAGCATGGGGATGGCTAAGAAAGCTGCACGGGATTTTAAAGCTGGTAAAAGATTTTTGATGACTAGAACGGTACGGTGAAATAAGTAGCTGATGTGGTGAAACTTTTGTCTAAAAGTAAAATATTATGAGAAATTATTCCTTTAGCTTCCACTCATCTCTACTTCTAATTTTTTATGACAAAATGAGACGAATGCCTCTATAGAGACAGCTAGCTATCAACTGAAAACTCAAGTTCAGCATTAATTTTTCCTTTTATCATTTTAATTTAATTGAAGATCTTTTGGGAGTATTAGAAGGTATTATTTCATTTATTTTGTATAAAATAACAACTAATGAATACTTATATAAAGTTTTCTCGATCCAATTTATAGATTTTTTTATCTTTCCGCGCGAAGTTGTTGCTTTTTATTGAGCTGCACAAAACACTACTCATTTCTGCACTTTAATTTCTTTTAGCATTTAACATTAGGCCACCAAAGCATTATTCATCCGCTTATAAAAACTACGAGCATTCCTTCATTAAAACTGGCAGTCAACCCCATAAATTTAGTCGGCTCTTTTTTGTTTCCTCCAGGGAGAAAGTTCCGGAAAGAAAGGATGAGTGAATGTTTCAAATAGTTATGATTTGTGAAAGAACTGGAAGCAAAATAAACCCAAAACAAAAGGAATTCTAAGATCTAACCATTGTAGTTTAAAAGTTCTATCTAATTAGGGCAGTTTTTAGAAATCCAGTACTTATTCCTAATGGCCTTTGTTCTTAGAAGTTGGATGCAAAATGAAGTCTGGAAGAACGAGCTTCCTCTAAAGGATCTTTCAACAGGCCTCCTGATAAAAGTCTCTTGCAAAATATTTAATTCTACTGCTATTCCAAGGAAGTTTAACTTTCTAGATCTTTTTGATAAATATTTAAATATAATATGGGAAATAAACTCATTTCAAATATCATCTTGGCATTGAAAGGCAATTAGTGTGTTCTAGTTTATGCATCTACAGGGTGTCCAACAAAGGACTCCCTCATTTTAAAATTAAATAACTCGGCAACGGAGATCGATAGAAGAACGAAACCAGTGATATGCTTAGTCTGAAAGCCGTAAAAATCTGATACAAAAGTTTCAAAATTAGTTATAAATGTTGCCGACAGGTGGCGCTGTACGTTGTAATCACAGTTCAGATTTCGAGAAGAAAGCTATAAACTGTCATTTGCAAGTAATCGTTGCAATCACATCACAATCGATTCAAATTAGGCATTTTTCGTGCTTGCCAAGGACAGTTTATAGATTTCTTATCGGATTCTGAATAGCTATTACAACCTGCAGCGCCACCTGTCGGCAACATTTATAACTAATTTTGAAACTTTTGTATCAGATTTTTACGGCTTTCAGACTAAGCATATCACTGGTTTCGTTCTTCTATCGATCTCCGTTGCCGAGTTATTTAATTTTAAAATGAGGGAGTCCTTTGTTGGACACCCTGTAGAAGACAGAAGAAACTTTATATATAGTAAGTAATAAACCAGAAATATGAGTAGCAAGATTTAGCATTTATCATATAACTGCATTGAGCTTTGATTTTATAATTCAGTTACGTGAATTGAATGAGTATGCAGGGTTAGCGAAAAATAAAATGCTCTCTATAGGGGGTCTCTGAAGTGCTTTCTACTACTCCTAATGAGACAAAATTTAAGTTACATATAATTCAAATGATGCTCTGGTCAGCTGCTGAATAAAACATTTTCATACTAATTTCATACAAAAATAATTGCTCAATAGGCTTATCAAATGTAATGTTTAGCATGCCTGTTCAAAAGTGTATAGTATGCTTGCTCAGTATGTAATGAGTTTGCCCGAATATTCAGAACTGAACAACGAATGCTGCCTTTCAAAGCTGGCAGAGATCTAGGAGTGGTATAGAGGATTTTCTGTGGACTGATGAAGCCCACATTTCCCTCCATAGCCAAATTAACACAAACACTTATGCTGGCTTTCAAAGCTTGCACAGATCCAGGACTGGTTCAGTAGATGTTCCGTGGAATGATGAAGTTCACATTTCCTTCCATAGCCAAGCTAACACCAAAAGTTATGTTGTCTTTCAGAGCTGGCACAGATCCAGGACTGGTTCAGTAGATGTTGCGTGGAATGACGAAGTTCACATTTCCCTCCATAGCCAAGATAACACCAAAAGTTATGTTGTCTTTCAGAGCTGGCACAGATCCAGGCCTGCCACAGTTGATGTTATGTGCATTGCCGAAACTCACATTTGTATTACACCATAGACAAGTTACTTGAAAATATAGAAAAAAATTTTTCCTTAAGGCGACGTGATTCCCCGGGTCTCCCCTACATATATACAGGGCGTTCCAAAAAAAGTTTGAAACGCGCTTTTTTATCAATTGGATTTTGATTTCATGAGTTTAAAGCATTTCAATCAGAACTTGAAAATATTCTGAAAACAATTGAAAAAAAGCTTAATTCAGAGGAAGTATTAAAGTTAGATAAATTAATTTCTCGAGTTTCTACATAGGTGTGCAGTGTATTGAAACTTTTACAGAGTTAAGAGTTTTCTTACTGTCTTCAAAAGTTTAGTCGAGTACATTAGAATTTGCTTGTGCTTATTTTGAAATCAATAATACTTAACTTATAATTAATAGCAAATTAATTACTTACCATCCGTCGCTCCTGGTCAGAGTAAATCCGAACTGAGGGTCAGTAGCAACACTGACTCGTATACCGATAAGTCCGTTGCCTTCTCGACTGACCACTCGTCCCCTGATAACTGAAACTCGGCTATAAATAGCAGAAAAAACGATTAGCACAAAGAAAATTTAAACATTTTTTATGATGTGTCAGCCTTTATCTAAATTTTCGACTTTCATGAACTTTAGGGCTGAAAGAGGTATCTATTTGAACTACGAAATTTCTAATATATCTATTTTAGCTAAGAAGAAGATATCTATTATAAAAAAGGATTTTTTCAGGATATAAAATAAGTTTCATTATTAGCGCCATATGAAATTGACTTATTTAAACTTTGATTTTAAGAATCAGTTATTTAAATTTTAATTACAGCAATTAATCATTTTAATAAAATGTAAATATTTATATTTATTTTATAAATTTCATTTCAAATAATGAAATATTAATTTCCAAAGTACATTAAGTTTAGGAGTGACAAAAAGTTTACACCATTTGGTTCATTATAAATTTGCATAGATAGCTGAAATGTTTGGCACTTTTATTAGCCTGAAAAGAATAATAAACAGAAAGCTGAAACATTTATTTATTGAAAATTTATTTTTATTTAACAGCTTTGTTTTTATGCCTTAGTTTTTATACAGCAACAATAATTTAAGAAATTATCCCTGTCACTATAGAAAAGGGAAATTTTGAAATGAATCTTTTTGTCTGCGGAGATCTCTTTTTATATATCAGCAGTAACATGACATAATAACACAATTTTAGACATACATAAACACAATAAGAACAAATAAACAACAAACATTTACAACATTTAAAAGAAGCACAAGAGCGAAAAAGAACAGAAGAATAAACTGTTTGAAAATCAAGAGCTTTTTCTTTTTTTAAAAAAATAAAAGATGAAAATTTGAAAGTAATAATAAAATTTTAGGGGAAAAAGAGAACAAAAGTGCTTAACGCGAAAGAAATGAAGCTAAACATAAACACTTGTGCTTTTTCTGACATCAGGTCTGGCCTCAGCTCCTTTGCGGCAACTAGTAGAATAGGCATGCATTTCAAACACATCGAGTCAACATTAATAATCCATTCATTGGAATCCTTTGCAACTAAACAAGCAGAAAGATGCACTTGAAACAGTGGCGTAGCGACGGTGAAGGGCAAGGGGTTTGTGATGTTTGGCTACTGTTGGACATGGTTAGGAGAACGCTTGGCGCATCCTCCTGCTTTTTGCAATACGTGTCAAATCAATTTTGACCTCCGGAGAAAAAGGTGATATGTCTGGCTTGTTTTCCGTTTGTTATTTTGAAAGAGCTCTGGCTTTTCAGTGCGATGTACTGCACTAAGTTCTAAAGTGATTTTCTTGTCCTTTTTTCTGTACGTGTAAATAGAGATATTTTTCTGAAATCTGGTGTCATCATTTGAAAATAGAGGAACATCGCAGGGGGGATGAATACTCCGAGTGCCAGTTTTAGGGGGTGCAACGGAGGCAAAAAGTTAGTGCCTTTTATCACTTTTCAAAGCCAAATTTGATGAGCGGACAAAAAATAATACAATGCTCCTGGCGAAATTAGCACTTGCTAAGCCACTTACGACTGAGAGCGAAATAATCGTATTAGGCCCCAGGCACCACATACCCTCGCTACGCCATTGATGTAAACTGCTGATGATAAACGCATTTAAGCGAGCACAAGTAAAACTTGTCAGCTTTACTATAAAGACGCATGACATGAAACATAGAACACAGCCAAAGCGAACATATTTTTCGACAGCAAACTGAATTCTTTCTTTTACAATGCGTATCTAGCTTTTTTATGTGTTTCGGAAATATCCACTTGTTTTGGCTTAAAAGTCTATTTACAATTCTTATCGGTAAAATATAATAATGCGTAGATAAAATCGAACATGCAAGCAGAGCATTGACAAAAAACTCCTAAATTAATAGCCATTGAACATTTCACACACAAAACCATACGCGCTCTAAAAGTATAAAAATTAAGTTAGCGCAAGAAAACTTACTAAAGCAGTTATCGAGTGCGTTGAAGCTGTGACGAAATCGCTGAAAGTGAAGTTTCCTACATTAAGACATAGCTGAGAAGTAAATAAAATTATTTTTGACTCTCCCGAACTTCGCTAAATCAACAGAAATGCGAAAACTAACAAAATTAAAGTAACTAAAACGAAATCTAATAAAATATCCAAAACAAACGACAGGCCTTTTTCTCCGACTAAGTTAGTCTATGGGGGATAGAGTATGGGAAAGCTAATAGAAATGAGCGAGCTTCGTTTCTTTTGAGTCATTTCCGCGTTTGCACCGAAAGTTGTACGAAACTAGATCTTTCATAATTACTAACCCCAATGAATGTTGACTGTAAAACATTCAGTTCGTGTAAACAGTTCATAATGGAGCACATGTCTATTTGAATAACTTTTAAGATGAAAAGGAAATGCTGCTCGTTCGTTTTCGTTCGCTGCTCCATACACTGAATGCAACTCCGACCTCTCAGGACAACTCTACAACTCTCTCTTATTTTTGTTTAGTCTTTGATCGTAATAATTATTGGTTGATTGGCCTTCCGCTTTGCCTAATCAACGCCATCTAACGTGCACACATGATATCTATATGCTCTTATGCAAAAGTTGTTTGTTTTGGTATAGTCAGCTCAACCCTTAAACCCTTTCGAATCCCCCAGGAAGTTTTCTTTTGTATGGTTTTTAAATTTTGTACACTTGTGTTTTCTCGCTGACAATATATTATTTTAATATTTACAGAGCCCAATTATTAGTTAACGTATTAATTTATGAAATTTTTATTCGGTACGAGTGACTCCACCTGGTAGTTAATTTGAGAAAAAAATGATAAATGTATGAAGATTACATAATATTTATAATGATAAGTTGTAGAATAAAGACCAAAAAGTAGAAAATCATTAAAATAAAAAGAATTCTGCTTTTTAGTGCACTAATTGAAGTGTGTTTTTAGAAACTATTTTTATTTTCCATTGAAAATAATCATAAAAAAGAATTAATTGTAAAAGTAACCAGAAAGCACATACTAAATAACAATCGCAATTCAACGGAGGTATCTTCCGATGGCACCAACGATGTGTTTCTCTGGCGAAAAAAATAGATGTCACAGTAGGTTTAACTCCCTTCTTTGTCGGATTTTCGTTCGAATCTCCGACAAAATGATTATGTTTTCCATTCAAGGCGGAAAATCTTACCGAGAAAACATGAAGAAAGTATGACTATTTGCGCCATTTCTTAACAATATTCGGTAATACCAAAAATAATCGCGGAATATAACGAGGCGTGGAAGTAGCGACGAATTCATTTTAAACGATGCAACTTTTCGTCGACACCCACCAAAGAGAGTTTAAGAAGAAGGTTTATGGAAAACGCATAAACACAATACAATGTGTCTGCAGAAATGCGATGCATAAATAGATTTATAATAAAATTTTGCAGAGTTAATTAAATCTGTTGATACTGCTATAAATACAATCTGTTATATCTGTAACTGTTTCGAATGAATATATTTTTGAAAGTGAATATACAGTTTCTGTACCAGTCAATTTGACGATTCTTTGGGAAAATAGGTAAACAAGAAACGTCTCTAAACCTAGTGTTAACTAACGAATAGTTCCTTAATTTCCTAAATAAATATATAATTTTTTTTAAATCTGTTAACAAGCGATTCTCTGTATAAATCGATGTTTTTTAAGGGGACACATTACCCAAAAAATGGCCAAAATATCAATTTTTATTTTATTGGCTTGTTTTGTTTATCTCATCTTTCTACTTATTGTATTAAAATTTGAAATTGGTACCTCTTATATTATAGAAGTTATTTAGGCCTTTACTTATGATGACCAATGATAAACATGAGCAAATGACAACTTTACCTGCATTTTTCTCCATGTCAGAATTTTCTTCACTTTCATGTCTCCAAAATGCTAGGTGTTTTTCCCCTTTTTAGATAAAGATTTCAATATTTTTTGCACTTGTTTATCGTTATGCATATGATACAACTGCGTATACAATAAGCATTCAATCCCTTAGTTTTTTCATATACAAGATAAAAATTGAGTTGATAGTAAATTTCCTCATTTTTCGCAACATAAAAAAATATTCAGATTTGAAAAAGTGTAGGAATTTTAAAAAATGATTTTTTATTTAAAAAAGTTAAATTTCAATTTAACAAGCAGGTCAAAATGAATTTTTTTCTTTTTAAGATGACTTTATATGATTGTTATGTTTTAATAATATAAAAATTTTTTCAATAATACTTCAAATAAAAAATATTTTTCAGAAGGTAGTGTGTCCCTTAAGCAATGTGAAAATAAATAAAACAATAAAACGACCTAGTGAAAATAAAGTATGTAGTTGCAAGCACTGTTTTCAATTGCTGAGACTGAAATTCTATATAATGCGCAACTTTTTCTTTCGTGACTAGTTCTAATTATAAAATTTATATTTTGTAAGAACTTCTCATATACTTTTATTTAACTTTACTTGTTTTATTTTTGGAACGATGAAATTTTGTAATCGATTTTGCACTCCCTTTCTATTGCGAATTGAAATTTTGTACTGTTATGTATTCTCGTTGACAAACTGTATTTTAATATTTTTCGGAACTTAATTAGCAGCTAATCGATCATTAATTAAATTTTGATTCGATACTAGTGATGCCATCTGGGAATGAATTTCAGAAAAAAATTGAGATCAAATTCAGAAATGTTTATAATAATGCATTGTGAATTAAAGATTTAAAAGAACGTAATCTTAAAATAAAAAAAATCTACTTTTTAACGCACTAATGAAAGTAAGCTTTTAAAAGTTATTTTTATAAAATTTATTCATCATATTTTTAAACAGCACGTTTTAACGAAAAGAGTCATTAAAACCTCGTGGAAGTAATTAATAGTTCATTAAAATCTTTGATATCCTATATTAATCGAATGTTGATGAAAACAAAACAAAAAAACGCAAAGTCAAAGCATTCATTTTAAAGAAAAAGAAAGTCAATACTATTACTCATTACTATTGAATTCATTTTCAAGATTTCAACGATAAATTCACCTCTCAATCTAGAAAACAGTTGAGAAAAATTCCACACCTGAGTTTATTCTTAGAAGTTCTTTGCCGGAAATAGTGATTAAATTTCGATTTCTCCAAAAGTTCTACCGAAATCGATCATCTGTAAGCTGTTAAGCTACTAATTTTTTATTATTTCGATCTATTACTTGGGAAATTGACAGTTTTTAAACGAAGCTCGTTGTTGTTGAGAGGAATAGCGAAAGAAGTTAAAATACTGTATTATGGGCAATAAAACAAGAATTGCGTTGTTGAATTTTACAAATGTGTAAAATTCTATCCATTCTAGTCTAAACACCATATTTTTTAGTATTATCCAATATTTTTTAGTATTATACAATATTTTTTAGTATTATCCAATATTTTTTAGTATTATCCAACATTTTTTAGTATTATCTTTATAAAACGTATTTAATATTTTAAAGACAAAATAATAATATTGCTAAAGAAGAGTACAGAAATTGAATAATGACTTGAAATGTGTATCATTTTAGAATAATAATCTACTTAAGCTTCTTTAAGAAATTTAATAAAAACCGAAAGATACCATTTTTTATCATTTCACTTAAATATTACATAAGCCAACAAAGCTTATTTCGCAGTTTCTTGATAATTTTAGTAGGTAAATTATTATAAAATGTTTAAGCAGTCCCTAGAGAGCATTGAAAAATCGATTGCGGAAAATGTTAAGCGCCGCGTCAATAATTTTATTGCTTTATTTAGAAATATATGGTTACACTTTTAAAATATTAATTTGATCTAATTAGATACGCAAATTAAAGTCTGTAGTTTGGGACTGCGTTGTTTCACAAAATAAATTAGGTAGTTTAGAGCTAATCAAGTATGGAATGCGTTTCAAATTGCTTTGAAAATAATTGGTTAGCATCAGTTTTAGTGTACTTCAATATTGTTCAATGCAATTCGAATGAAGTTTTAACAATTATTTGTAATTCTGACGAAAATTCAGATTTCTGGTCTAAATTTGAAAACTTGCTTAGTTAGAAGTTAGTTTGACGCTAGGTATCAACAAATAACGCAATTTATTATGCTGGATTTTTTGTGAGCACTTTTTCGATAACGTAAAATAAAATTAGGTAAAACTTTGCAGTACGAGAGAAATCCTTCATTGAAGTTAACGTATTTCCAAAATACAGTTTCTTGTATTCCTATTATTCGAATCATTTAACGCGACTTGTTAATTCAACCAATTTATAAGCTATTATATTTTGTTCGGATTTTCTGTTAATATGAATGATGCTTGTAGAGGATGAATAAACTTAAATGGAGACTAAAAGTGGTAAACTATGTCAGGGCAAGGAAAAAAATTAAGCACCGTTTTTCATGTTAAAATATAAAATGAGCTATGCTGTATAATATGGTAAACGTAAAAATTGCCTGGTAGTCCTCTAAGTAGTTCAAAAGAGCGGGTAAGGTGTTGCTAGCGTGAAGTTCCTACCGGCTGATCGAACAGCTTTTACGATTTCCCAACATTTCCGCTATTGCCACTTACGACGTTTATCACTTCTAGTTCGCAAATCGGTTAAAGTTAAGTTTAAGGTACGAAGCCTTTTCTCCATACTTTGCATCGCCAACTTTTTGACGCCAAGAGGAAGACGGTTTAGCGACGTGTTTACATTTGTTTTGATTGCGCAGTGACGTTCAAATTAGTGTCTGGCGCGCGCATCATTAAATTGGAGTTCTACGCTTCGAAGTTTCGTCTTAATTGGTCAGCTATGTGCTAATTTAAATTTTATTGGACGATTTAATAGAATTTACATAATATTTCGTTTGGAATTTAACGGTTTTAATTTTGACAGTTTATAGAATTTTTTAAAAGAAGGTACATTCCTAACATTAAATGAAGAAGCGAAGCTATTAGTTACCGGCTTTGCTGAGAGCGAAGCCGCTGATGTTTTTTTAAGTTAAAAAATTTGTCAGGTTCGCATACGCAAGATAACAATAAAATGTTCACTGTCACCCAAAACAAAGGGAATCCTGATTGGCTAATAACATTATGGGCGTGTAAGGTGCATCGCTCCATTTAACCGCTCGTATCCGCATAGCATTCAAAAATTGTACAACCCAATCGAGGGTATAGCTGCTGTAATGAGCAGTCAAAGGCAAAATTTGATAAAAGTTTTCATTTGAACAAATCCAAAAGGAACACATGTTTCATACAAAGTAAAATTACTTTACCTGTACTTTTCCTTTTGTAATTTACAGTTTGAGCTATGAAGCAGGCATCGCATGCGGGAATTCTCGTTTTTGAAATCTAAAAAACAACAACCTAGATTCCGAACATTCAATGAAGAAGCGAAGCTACTAGTTACCTGATGTTTTTTTGATGATGTTACGCTGATGTTTTTTTAAGTTAAAAATATTTACCCAATTCGCGTGAGCAAGAGAACAATAACATGTTCACTGCTCACCCAAAACAAATGTCCTCACATCGCCAAACCATCTTGGCGACAAAAAATTGGCGCTGCAAAGCGAAGAGGAATGGCTCCGTACCTTAAACTTAAATTTTCCCCGCAAACTATTGTCTTTAGTTTAGTTACATCTCGTTTTGAAGCAACAGAATGACTATTTTGGGACGGACTTCGTGAAGTTAAACAGTGGTCAGATGACCCGGACAGCCAAAAAAATAGATTTTCCGTTGACGGATTTCGCACAAAATTTGATAGAAATTTACAATTCCACTAACCGAATTTCATTTTTCTACCACGTTGCGATTTTCAGTTATCGCGTTCACAGAAAACGTAATTCCACAAATGGGTTTTCGAACTCGGGGAACGTGAAGATTCGCCATAATCTCGAGCATGGATTTTTTGGCATTCATGATACTTTCTATATTTCGCACATTAGAAAGGGAAAAGTTGAGTAGCCTAATTATGTTAAGAAATACATTCTATTGAAACAAAAATTAAAGGCGTTATAATTAATTTCCTATTTATACGTAGTAATTTTTTTCAATTTTCTGATTTTAGCTTGATTAATTTATGTTTAAAGATATTCGCCATTAATTAAGATTTATTTTTCCATTAATCTCAAAATAATAATCTTTCTCATTTCAAACCTCGTCTAACCTCCCAAATTTTAGGGCTGATGGCTTGGCAAACAATGGTTTTCGTTATAATTCGATTCCAATGTTACGTTACTGAAATTTTTCTTAATTCGTTTAAATATATTACATAGCTTCATTTTTTTCGTTGTTTGTTTTCCTTTTGCTAAATGTTACTGTACATTTTCATATTGCAACTTCGTAAGATTTGGTGCAAAGATTACTCCAACTAATTCGAAATTTTAGAATAATGTACTAAAATTATAAATTTAGTTGATATCTTTTATAATAAGCAAACTTCTTTGTTTCAGATAAGTTTGTAAAACAACTTTTTTAGAATACTTCAGGGACACAATGCAAAATTAAATTAGAAATTTCATGTGGCGATTTTCAAAAGTAGTGCTTCCATTTGATTGTGCTCACTATTTATTGTTTCTACGGTATTAAAACAAAATCTACATGAATAGATCGTATTCTGACTTTTCATTGCGACAAAAATATAAGGTGTCCGAGAAAGATACTTTTCATTCTAAAAATTAATAACAAAAATACGAAATGATGAAATGGAATGCAGTTTGAGGCAAAATAATGAAAAGATCTGACAGATTATTCTAATATAAATAGTCTGAGCTTGGTGGCACTAATTTCATAGCAGACGCAATAAGAAACGAAAATGGCCACCGCCGAGGAGAAAGCGCCGTGTGTATTATGGGTAGTGGAAACAAAATCACTGAAAAACCGTGCAATTTATACATGGATGCAGAAGTTTAAAGACACAGGAAATGTTAAAAAACACTTGGCGGTAAATCGATTATAGACTGGACATTGTTTTTGCTACTAAAGGAGATCAGGCGGATCTATACTAAATGTACTGTAAAAAACTGTTAGATTTCTTCAATGTTTTGCCGCAACTTTTATTTCATTTCACCTTTTCGTACTTTTGTTATTAATGCTTAGAATAATAAAGAATTTTCTCGGACACCTTGTATATTTCATCCAGCTAATGATATTAATTTTAAAACAAAATAAATTAAAATGTCTGAACACTTTTTAAAGAAAGTAATTTCCATACTAAATATTAAGATTTTCACTTGGAAACAACAAGGGGTAATCCCTTTAGGGTGAACAACAGAAACACTTTCTTTTCCAAAAATCCCTGAAAACTTAATTTTTAGCTCATCTTCTTCGGCTTAGTCTTCTCCAAAACAACAAAACATTTAAATGTATTACAATGAAATTATTGCTTTATATTATTAGTTGCATAAATAATATTAAAACTGCTATTTGATTACATATTTTGTTTTAATATAAGGACCAAATTAGAGATTTCGGCACTGCTATTCGCAACACAAAAATGAATGATTTATCCCCAAATCATGTAGTTTATCAATATAGTACATTTCTGATATCTAAGTGCTCTGCTATGCATTAATCAGTGGTTAGATTGGGAGGATCCATTAAACTATGTCATCCTATTATGAAATCAAGTCATAATCAGATTGCCATTAGAATCTGTTAAAATATGCATTTGGTTCGGTATTGCATTCTACATATAATATTTCCGCAGTGAATATGTTATTAATGAATGAAGCTTCTGTGGTGAACGACGGCGAGACACTCTACGTCTCGCCGACTGCATTTATGTAAACCACTCTGCGACCTTCACTTGCCAGCTTTGAATTATGTGGAAGCATTTTCCAATGATTTGCTTTAGTTGGATTGAATTATTCTCTTAGATTTCTGTTTAAAATAATAAGTGAATCGATTGATGTTAAACGGGGACTTCTGCATTCTCGGCGGAAATTAAATTTTTATTTTCGTTTTTAATTTGAGGAGGAAAATGCATCTTTAGTGTAAAAATGGGGCTTCTACCATTCATAGTCATGTTTTAGTAAAGAATCGAAGTTTCATAGTCATTTTTTGGTAAAGAATCAAAGTTTCATAGTCAT
>BGPR01000231.1:152385-169251 GCA_013235015.1 Araneus ventricosus
GTTCTTCGTTTTGTGTATGTATATACTCTTGCCTTGTAGCTAGACTACGGTTCTCATGGAGTCTACTGTCTCCAAAATTTGTAACCCTTTATCAATTGAGTTCAGACCTTCTTTCAAACTAGAGGTTGTCATTTTCTTTTCTGGTGGATGTGGCTCTGAGGTGTTGACAATAGTAGCGAATTGCTCCCGCATCTTTTTAGCTCATCAACTGTTAACTCCTTGCAATTTAATGCGAGTCCAACAGCTCATTGATATCATTACCATCGGCTTCCAAATGTAATTCTTGATAAGATTGGCAACTTCTACAACTTAATCAGTTTCTGGCTCAGTTTTTGGAGGCCGCGGTGGCATAGTGGTAAGGTCTAGGTTTTGGGGTCGGAGGGTTCCAAGTGCGAAACCCGATTCCGTTAAAGATCCGTCGTGTATTGGGCCTGTTGCACGCTAAATCATATGTAGGGGCCAAACGCACTCACGTTGGTGTGGTGCGGAAGCAGCGAATGCTCTAATGTTGGGGATTGAATGGATTAATAAATAGATACGAACGTATAATTAAATGACAAGAAAGTATTTATTGACTGATCTAATTGAATGGATAATTCTTCAAAAATTCACTCTTAACCCTCTGATTCCTAAGGCCATTCAAATAAAGGGACCTCAAAATACGGGAACGTCCTCTATCAAAGATAAGGGAAAATCACTTTCCCCTTCAAAAACCACAATGACAGCTGGCATTGTCTGAATTGTAAGAAAACTCTCCTCTTCCCCAAACACACCTGGGCGAGCCACTCTATCGAAGAAAGCAAGCGCCGCGGGTGTGAAATCAATCACACTTAACGAAAAGGGGCGGAAATTTCAGAGAGACATTCAGACGTTTCGGACGGCTATCGTCTTTTGCGTGAAGGGACGTATGGGACGGTCCCGTATCGATAGAGTTAAGTTAAATTACATGAATAACTAATAGGGACAATCATATCACGCGTGATTACATGGCCAGATCTATCACTCATACCAATGTATTACAGAAAAAATTTGAATTTAGTTTTATTTCAAAAATAAAATGAAGTAACAATTTTGAAAATATGATTGTGATAAGTTTGAAGTATTTCTCTAATCGCCAATTCGAAAGAAGGAATTCTTGAATATTACTGATGCATTAAGGTATATCTATAATAATGAAGAGAACCATTTTAATATGTTATAGAGAAGCATGTAGTTGAACAGTAATTAACATCTCATATAGACGCGAATTGTTAATGAACCTTCAACGTAACTCGTTGGCCATCATCTCATAACCTTATGTTGAATACGATTTTTTAAATTATAAGTGTTGCCAATAAACATCTTCAATAGTTAATATTTTTAAAATCTTATAATTAATCAATGTTACAGTACGAATTATTAATCGAGAGTAGCATTGCATATTAACGCGAAATATGTGATAAATATTGCAAGTAGATTACTTTAACCTTTTTCCATTTTCGTGGGAGTAAAAGCTCGACCGCGGTTAGCTTTTCTGTAATTAATATGATTGTTAGGATCTCATGGTGTTTTAGGATACAACACGATTTTGTAAATATTATTTAAGAAAGTGATCTCATTTTTACACACTTTTATTTAACTTGACTTGTTTCATGATTGTAAATTTCGTAACCAATTTTTAAATCTTTTCCTGATATGTAAAAATTTTTCAAATTTTGTACACTTGTGTATTCTCGACGGCAACACACTATTTTAAAATTTTTAGAACTTAATTATCAGTTAATCGATTAATTTAATTGGATTTTGATTCCACTTGAGGGGAGACACCACCTAGTGAATTTGAGAAAAAAGAACTTCAGGAATGCATAATTTTTTCTTACAATAAATTGTATATTAAAGACTAAAGATAGAACATAATTAAATTGAAAAATTTCTACTTTCAGCACAGTAATAAAGACATGTTCTTAAAAACTTTTTTAAAAAATTTATAGATGTTTATCTCAAATTAGATTTTATAAATTATACATAGAAAAATGCCGAAGGAAAATATCAGGATATATTTTTATCGAATTACTTGAAAAACTGTGCTATTCCTCAGTATTTCCAACCACTTATGCATTGTATTTATTCTTTCAAAAGATTATATAGTACATTAAAAGATTATACATTAAAAGATTAGAAAATGCATTAGATATTACTTATAGAAGTATTATCTAATGCATATTGCATTCTATTTTGCCGTAATTTTCATGATACTGCGGCAAAATAGGATGCAAGATTTTAATTTTTGATGAGATATGCAAATTATAATCTTCACAAAGGAGCTAAATTTATTTCAGTTTAAGAACGGCTTCACTGAAATCTTTCTGTTTAAAATATGAAAACTCTTTTCCAAAACAGAAAGCAATTATTCTCTGGAAACAGAAACATTTCATAATGAGGAAATATAGTGAGTTGTGTTTCATGCAGTTAAAATTTAATACAGATAAGAGAATGGTTTTTTTATAAAAGGGTAATGAAACTGTTATCATTTTTAATCATTACTATAATTTCCATCGCTAAAAATTCTTTCGAGTTATAAGTTTTATTTTGTACTAAAGGAAAAAATCTTCTTGTGAAAGAAGACATACGAACCTTTTATAAGACATTTTAAAAGCTCTAATTTAGGAAAAATGGTTTATATATTGCGTAAAATTAGTGAAACATATTACTGCGCTTGCAAAGATTCGATCCAAGTCTAAGAAAGATTTTGTGTTTGCTAAGAATGATCCATTGTTCCTAGCGATAAATTGGAATATTTAAGCCTTTTTTTGTTTCAGAGATCTAATTTACAGAATTTTCTCTCACGAATAACGTTTACTTTTGGAATCTTTTAGCTGAGTAATTTTCCAGCACAATCTGTAGGCAAGGATGTAGTGTTTGGCGTGTGTTGAATTATTTAGTCTAAATAATATATTTTGTTTTTTAAGAAACGGATGTCATAAACTATAGTAGCAGCTGGAAATAGCAGTAACATTTTTTTGACAATCTATCAAAATAACTAAAGAATAGTTGCAAAGATTCAGAATTTTCAGTCTCTAGCGGAAATATATAATCATCTTTAATGCGCAAAACTTAGATTCCAACCTTCCTCCGAAATGTGAGTGCTTAGAAAACAAAGAAAATATGTTAATTTATGGAATAATTTTAAACTCATTATTTGAAAATTTTACTTGTTAAATCAATTAATTCTTAATTTACTTGTAATTAATTAATTCTTGAAGAAGCAAGTAAATTTCTTCAGACTTCGGCAGTAGAGGAAAATCGAATCCGGGTAAAATTTCAGAAAATAAGAATTCAAAAGAAATCTAAGGATTTTTGCTAAGTAGAGCATAAAGAAATGTCTCTGTAGAATTTATTTATTAGAAGAAATCGCATGTGAGAAACAGAAACACCCGGTAAAGTGAAAGGATCTAACTGAAAAAACTTTTCAAGATGCACATCAATACATCATCGCGTTGTAAATTAAGTAGAAAAAATATTGAGACAACGGCATGTTTATAATATTACAATGGAGTAATACTGAAGAATTACGGATATGGCACAAGATTGTGGGATCATTTTTTAATTTGCTAATCTTCATAGGATGCCAAACAAGAATATTGTCGCTTAACAAGGAACGTCACCTATTTCAATTTTTGAAATTTTATTGGAGGAATTAAAAACTGAATTTTTCGTAACAACTAATGAATATTTCTGAGTTCGCTTCATGTTCGGTATGAATATGAAGAACATGAAGCCTCATGTTCGTACGAGATGTGAAAAAAATCAGACATATTCGTTATTGGTTGTGAAAAATTCATTTTTTTTATTTCTCTTGTAAAATTTCGAAACTTGAGATATGCAGTATCGCTTGTTAAGCGGCAAAATAACCTTACGAAAATTTCGATGCATGAATTTTTCATCGCGTGATGCAATATAATATTCTGATTATATTTTTTACTTTGCAGAATTTTATTTCAAATGGAACATATCATATTTTAGAGAATGAAGTTCGGACGATGAAAAGATCTCAGATAGCAGAACTGGTTACGCTTTGATATCTAAGATAGGCGGCAGATATTTTCACTGCTACTGTGAAGCAGAATTTATCCCGAACAGCAGAACAAAATTTTATCCTGTTACAAGTGCTATAGTTCCCCAGAGAGAGAATTCCCTTTTTCTTTTCCGTAATATTTCTGTAAGTGTTGTGATGGTAAAATATTCAAGATTAAAAAAAAATCAAGAAATTAGCGAATCTTCCAGTTTTAGACTTCTCCGAGTCCGAAAAACCCATTTTCGGAATTATGTTTGTCTGCATTTCTGTCTATGAACACTATGACTAAAAAACCCAACAAGCTAGATGGATTAAATTTGGTTTTTGTCCCCA
The DNA here is from genome assembly GCA_013235015.1 of Araneus ventricosus. NCBI lineage: Eukaryota > Metazoa > Arthropoda > Arachnida > Araneae > Araneidae > Araneus > Araneus ventricosus. Next base: position 156,773 of record BGPR01000231.1, read on the forward strand.
AACTCTATATTACTACTAAATTTCTTTAACGAAATCCGTCTACGAGAAGTCTGTTTTTCTGTCCATCCGTGTGCGTATGAACACAATCACTCAAAAATACAGCGAGCCAGACTGATGAAGTTGGTATAAGGCTTTATAAACAGAACTGTAGATCGCTGTCAAATTTGGACCAAATCCTTCAAAGGCTTGACTTTCTGTTGGTCTTATATTTGTGTATGTGCGAAAGCTATAACTAAAATACACAACAAGCTACATAAATGAAGTTACATACATACGTCCTTGGCACTAAAATTGTAAACTGGATCAAGTTTTGAACTCAGTCGAACAATGTGGAGTTATCCAAAATGTAGACTCGATTTTTCTTCATTATATTACTTAACGCAAAACGCGTCATATTTTGATAGTATACGATAAAGTAGAGGGGAGTTTGTGATGGGTATAGTTATTTTGAACAGTTATTTGTCAGATGACGAGGATAACACCTGAGCCAGCATTCCCTTCACAAATTTCCGCGCCACATTAACAGGAGGACGTTTGATCCTCAACACCAGATTTGAAGTGCACCAGGCCTACATATGCGGCGCAGGTTTCGAGGAATCCGGGTTAGAATCTGGAACCTTCCAGTCCCAAAGTCCAGACCTTACCCCTTGGCCCCCGTGGTCAATTTTCATTTGAGAAAGGCGATTAGAATAACAAGTGTTACAAGTTTCTTAGACTAAATTAATTTTTTAGGAAATAAGATAAATCAGACCGTGGCAGAAGAAACTGAACTTGTTTAAATGCCGATTCTAACTCAAATTCAAGTTGCAATGGGATTCTTAGTATGAACACATTTGACAGATTGATGAAATGTTTGATCACTAGCTTGACTGGCTTAAAATCTGACCTGAAAAGATATATATTTGCTTACATGTCTGATATGGATCAAAGTAAGGAAGAATTTGGATGGCGTTATTTGTTAAAATAATATAGCTTATTCTAAAGAGATTAGTGCAAGTAAAATGTGCAGAATAGTTACTTTCTACACTTTCTTCATTTGTTCTTTTTCAAAAGTCACCCAGAGAGGTAATGCTCTCTTACAACGATTATACCTCTCTGATGCCAAAATAACTTCTCATTAACCCTTAAAACCCCTTAACTGCTGACGAAATCTTGCACAATTCGCTCCCCAATTCCACTTGATCCTACATGGTACAACTTTTTTGTTGTCCTTACCGTTGCATCTCTCTCCCATATTCGAGACATGGGCATATCCCAGGCAAATGGTTCTGAATCTCTTTTCCCCCCTTCGATACCCCTTGATTAATCCTTTTTTAGTACCCCATACTTTCATATCCCTCCCCCTCCAACCATCCCCAGCACAAAGCATCATATTCCGACGTTCCTGATCCTGAAGATGACGGAAAATAGTCATCTAAATCACTCTCATCACTAGCAGACATTTTCGTAAAAAAATCTTCTATTTCGCACAATAAATGAAAACGGAAGCAAAAGAAGAATAAAAAAAGCACGACCTACTCAAACAGAAACAGAAGCAAAAACTGCACAGCTATGACTTTCACCGTTTCAGAAACATCCCCTTTACCAATACCCTACCCCTCTTCTCTGAAATAAGAAAATCCGTTTCAAACATTGTCAAGGTCATTTTATGGCATTCCAAGGCCGTGGGAGCAGTTTTCTTTATAGCAGCGCAATGCAAAGGATCGTACTTCGGAAAGGCGTATAGTATATACGCCGGCGGCAGTTAAGGGGTTAAAGGCCCAGTGTTGCCTTTAAGCAACATACCCAATTTTGTCTTCTAAAATCTTGAGAATAAGACTGAAGCTTTAATGCCGGTTGTTGCCAATAGGATACATACTGAAAATGTTATTAAATCAATTGACAACATATAGATGCAGCCTAAGTGCTGATAAAAAATATAAATAAATTGATGTTTTTTACCTGAGGCTGTATCTTTTATGCTTTGTTTCTACTCTTGAGAATACCATATTTTATTCTACAATGTTGAAGGAAATTCCTTCTTATTATTAGCTATTAAAATACACATGTGTTAAATCTTATAGAATTTCATCAGGGAAATTTCTTTTCTGAAATAAAGCCCAGTGTTGTCAGTTGGTAACAAACTGTTTTTTAGCTTAGCCGTAAACCATACTTAAACAAAATAGGAATTTTTGAATTATTTTTCCCATGTTTTATTCAGGAAATGAATGATCAATTTTTAAAAAATCGGGCTTTTAAGGATTAAAATGAATATTTGGATTGTTGTTTTGAAGTCTAACTGTGGAGTTTCTAAATGAAACTAACAATACAAACATAGTTATAAGAATTAGAGATTATTTTCAGTCGAATCGAAAATGAAGTATCACTAGTATTTAGAGTTTCATTAAGCAAATACCTTAATGGATTGCATACAACTGACGACTACGAAGGAATAAGAATTTTTTTACCTTTTGTTAAATTTTAACAAACTCAAATTGAAGTTTCAATTACACAATAGATTTCGCCATCAAATAGGATTAGAAAAATCTAGTTCATTTCACAAAATATCGAATTTCTGGAGTTTTAGAATGTGATTAATATCTCGATCAGACAGACAAATACATATTAAATTTTACATACATAAAAGGTATTATTCCTTTTTAGATGAGCTTGAAGATCAGTGAGCTGAATCTTATAACATCCAGAATGTTATTTATATATAAAATTGGTAAAAGTTACTAATGGATGATCCTAATGTAACACAAATATGGAATTCGCACTATTTCTATAAAGGTTGTCCGCAAAAGTTTGAAACGCACTTTAACTTTTTACATATTGTAGAAAAGTAAGCACTGTAAATTGCAAAAGTATCCAAAATAAGTTGAGAAATAAGATTATGCCAAAGAAAAAGTCATACTATTAACTTTTAACAGGTTACCTTTTAAAAATTTTTTATATGACTCCCTTCCCCTATAGAAATTTGGTCATTTAGAATTTTTTTCCTTTTGCTACAACTAGATCATTACAAAATACCAGCAAACTTATGTATTTAACATTGTCTGGGCATATGTAACATTGCATAATCGAAAATTGATTATTACTATGAATCACATTAGAAATGTAAATTGAGATATAGATAGAACAGAGGGGAAAAAAGATGATACTTTTAGGACAATCTTTGAATTGTGCCTAGATTCATAATCCATTTACGGATTTTATATACTTTTCACACCGAGTTATGCCGTTTCTTTCATAGAAAAAATATTTTCGCATTCACTGTTTCAAATCATCACTATTCGAGCTGCTGTGTTCGTAACACGTTCCGTACCACATGATGGTGCATGCTAAACGTTCCATTCAGGTCATGTGTACCATCGATGGTACACGTGGTACACCCTAAGTACACACTAATCGAAAATTTAAAAATGATCGCATCGCCAAGTGTGCCATGAATGGTACACTATGTGATAAATACGCTAAACAAAGCTAATTACTTAAGGGTTGACAATATATAGGATCATAAGAACATCACCCCGTCCTGCAAAAACATCCGGGTAAACCTGAAAGACCGGCCGCCACGACAGCATAATCAGGCACTGAGGTTCCTGCAAAATAGCCGCCAATACGTGCGCCTCATGCAACCCTCCCGGAAAACCGGGGTACGACCTGTCTTCAGAGATGGGCTCAAAGAGTCACATCACCATTATTGTGCCATCGGGTTAGCGAGAGTCAGCTTACTTATACGGCAGCCTCTCATCCGTGAACTCGCGGTGTCCCCTCGGTGGGTTTGACGATATATAGAAATATTGTGTGATAATATATCAATCTTCAAAAATCTATCATCTAATTAGTCAAAACATCAAATGGCATGAACGAAAAGTCGAGCAAAAACTGCTTAGCACTGAAAGTGTTAAAGCAAATGAATAGCAGATGTTTTCTTTGAAAAGCAGTGGGGTCAACTCACACACACATGATAAATGTAAAATGAACAGCACCAATTCAAATCTGCTGCGCCTAGTGTAAACGTCTGCTCATGACGGAAAAATAAATTTTTCGTTGACTGAAATAATTATTTATTTTTGATGATTTAATTTCAATTTTCACATTAGAACTTTCATGATGGTTTTTGGTTTCGGTGTGTAGCATTCTGTGACTTGTTGTTAGTCCGACAGTACACAGATTCAAATTTTGCAAAGAATATTCTGAGGACAGTGAATGATTGCTTTCGGAAGAAGGGATAATCAATACCCACAAAGAATATCAATGAAATAATTTGAATTCATTTCCTTCTTTTGAATTATACGACCAGATGAACTTTTCTGTGTTCTTGTGGTGAGGAATTCTGAATAGAAAACTTCTTGTTCCAGTATATTTTAAGAAGGCACTCTCAGAGCTGAAAAATATCCGCATAAGAAATATATATTTTAAAGGCCCGTAATACATTTCCTGGAAGTGACGCCATTATCATTTACAAAAAATATTTGTGATCAACAACAAAAACTGTCGAGCAGCAGATCAGACCTTGGAACTACCTAGGATGATTATTGCCAGAATACTTGGCAAATAACCCAGACATCCAATGTGTATTCACGGTTTTCAAACCCTCCACTCTTTTGACTTCGTCCGGCGTGTAGCATTCTGCAACTGGTTGTTAATCCAGCATGACACAAATTCGGACTTTGTTAAGATCATTCTATCGTCTGAATGCTTGTTTAAGGTAATTGAAACATTAAATGCCACGACAATTAATGCCACGATTATTGGAATAATACAAATCTTTTTTTTGTCCAAACTTACAAACAAATTACGAGAGGACGGTTTCCCTGACCACTTGGTGCGGAATTTAGAACAAAAATTCCTTGACCCAGTCTTCTAAAGATATAAATACTCTTGCAGGTGAAAAATATGTGCTATATGTTTTAAAAGGTCCTGTAGCGGATCTGCTGAAGGTGAACTCATAATCATTGGTCAGAAAACGAGTATTATTAACACGACGGAGTGTCTACATACCAGGGTATAGATTTAACTGATTGGCTGGAAGAGTATTTCTATAAATAGTGGATTGGTTTGAAAGGAGCCACATAAATCCTCTTCCAGATCTCCTGATTTGACCTCGCCTGATTTTTATTTATGGGTTGGGTTTTGAACGCTCGTTTACACTACTCGTTCAGTGTTTGATATTAAACAAAAAAATAATTGATGCTCTTGCAACAATATAAATGGCGAAAAACTCAAATTATTTACAGATATATTATTAGAAGAACTCCATTATACATTGAAGTAGAGGTAAACATTTTGAAAATGCTTTGCGAATTGCTTGATTTCTTTCAGTCGTGTGTATCAGTAGCATTATGATTACTTTAGATAATTACTATTGTGATAGTGTAGTGCATCGTGCTCCGTCTTATTCTGTAATGTTTATAAGCCGGTATCCACCACCGGATATGAGGAATTCCTTTTGTCTAGTGGTTAGCATACTTGACTCAAGATCCAAAGATCCCAGGCTCTAATCTACTTATTGCCACAGTAGTGACCCGGAAGAACACGCAACACCTACTTTCAGTCCCACTACTAGATGGCAGCACCAAAAATCACATCAATTCCATCTACTACTACATCCGCCCCGTCGGGGAGACACCGCAAACATGCGGATGAGAGGCTGCCATATAAGTAAGCAGGCTCTCGTCAACCCGATGGCACAGCAATGGTGGTGCTGCTCTTTGGGCCCTCTCCGATGATAGGTCGTACCCCGGTAAAACGGGGATTGTTGTATGAGCCGCTCGTAATGGGGGCTATTATGCAGGAACCACAGTGCCTGACTATCTGTTGTGGCGGCCGGTCATTCAGTGTTTACCCGGATGCCTAGGCAGGGCGGGGGTTGCTCTTGTTGTTACTACTACGTCCGACAGACAGCAACACTTCAACTTCTACACCAAGCTCTCCCAAATTCAAAGTCTATGACGCATTTCATAGCACAAAACCTGCACGTGCCTGCTCACACACAAATGGGAGGCAACAATTATCGCTTCCTTGGTATTCAAATAATATCAAAACAAGCTGGGGGATGCTCCTGTAGTGCATCGTGCTCCGTCTTATTCTGTTATGTTTATAAGCCAGTATCCACCTACGGACAAGGGGAATTCCTTTTGTCTAGTGGTTAGCATACTTGACCCAAAGGCCTCAGGTTCTAATCTACGTACTGCCACAATATTAAGCTGCATTTGTCACTTTATATGATATCTGCCTGCGCAATGCTTTATTTAGATGTATTTACAATACAATTTCTTCATACTTGTTGACACATTATCGATATAAAGAACGCCACCGACAATTTGTATATGGTCTCTTTTTTCTCTGATGAAACAGCATTTTAAATCGGAGAAAAACGTTGTGTAAGTCATCATTTTTTCTTCATTATTACTCAGTTAATTTTAAAGATACAAGTTTGCAGATTTTTGTAATGATATACTTGCAGCAAAAGGAAAAAAAAATTCTAAATGACCAAATTTATGTAGGGGTGGGTCATATAAAAATTAAAAAATGTAACTTTTTGAAAATGAATGGTATGGATATCATTTCATTAGTATAATCTTATTTCTTATCTCATTTTTCACAGTGCCTACTTATCTCTAACATGTGAAAAAACTAAAATGTGTTCCAACCTTTCTGGGACACCCTGCTATTGGACGAGGCTATTTGACAAATAACACATCAGAGAAAATATTAAAGAATGTATTAAGTGAAGCGTTTGAAAATGGCCTGAATATGCAGGGTTACTGTGGTAGAACTGTAAAAATCTGAGTTCTTGAAAGGTTGGATTTCCTTTTTAAACTTTATATTTTATACATCAGTTACATGTATCAAAGTGAAATTAAGTCATTCTTTAGGTGAATTGACGCACTAAACCAGGGCCGGAAGAAAGGCAACTCTGGCATCTCGAAATTCAAAGGGAGAAAGGGTTGCTTTTCTACTCTCGATTCTTCGCTGAACTCTACGCAATATCCCTATATTGATGCTGTTGAGGGCTACTCTCTTTGCAGCCCCAACCAGTATCTCTCTTACTTATTGAATCATTTTGTTTTCTTTTTAAGTTTTTATTATCTCCCCCCATTGCCGTTCATCATTGAACTATGAGAATGGAAAAGCAAGAAAATAAGTATAAAAACGAAAACGCTAGATTTTTATATATATTGTTGTGAACTGTATAAATTATTCATGTGAGTTGCATAGATGTTATTTCAATATGAATACTTAACATTCACAGTGCACAACACTTGCTTCAATTAATTTATTTAGCAGTAGGAAACGTGGAATAACGATGAATTTTCTATTTCTTAAAAAAGATTTTGTTTAAAAAATTTATTGAAAATTTCATTGGGGAAGGGCGTGAATGATTTTCATCTTATTTAGGAATGTCTTAGTTTGATTCTATACATTAGATAAAGAAATGTGACATAATCTATACTGTCCTATCTCCATTAAATAAATGAAAAATTAATTCACCCATTTTGATGCCCTAGCGTCACTCAACAAATAACTCTTTAGAAGAAGATTCTAGGTAATTGATAGCTTTTCTTAATTCGCATTTTGAGAAATGCAGTTAAATTTCCTATCAAAGGACAGATCCATTTATCATTTTATCAAAAAATAAAATAAATTAAATAAAAGAAGTGAAAAGGGCACATAAAAGCTTTTAGAGAAGATCAACTCCCGTTTTGAAATGCTGGTTGAATAAAATAATTGATGGATTGAGCGGATTATCACCCAGTTTGAAAGCTGTATGTAGGCTGTTAAAAACTGCTTAACTTAGAAGGAACTTACAGCTAAGATTTAACTTGCACCAGATGCCTTCTAAAGGCGAAACTCTACCTCTCTGATCATGAAGCCGAGAGTCTGCCACTAGGTGTCATGTTTTATTACACACTTTTATTTAACTTGATCTGTTTCATGTTTGTAAAGATGGAATATCGCAATCGATTTTTCACTCAATTCCTGATGTGCCAGTTTTCAGATGTAGACCAAATTTGCACAATTGTGGGCTGTCGATGATAATACAATATTTTAATGCTTTCATAGCTTAATTTCAGTTAATCGATTCATTTTGATTAAATTATGATTCATTTACCATAGCGCCACATGGTAACGAATTTGAGAAAAATGATTTCAAGATTTCATAATATTTATTATAATGCATTAATAATTACAAAAATAAATAATAAAAGATAATTAAAATAAAAAATTCTACTTTTTTGTACACTGAAAGAAGTTTATTTTTAAAAACTGTTCTTATTTTTGTTAAATTTATTCAATTATGCTTGATTATCACATGCGTCAAAGCTGACCGTAAACATCTGCCACTGATAGCTTTTACATATGAATTTAAAAAATTGTTTTTTACTTATTTCGACATATTTAAAGTGTTTTTCAATCCTCTTTGGCTTGAGAAAGCTTCCGTTGAGAAGATATTTGAAGCAATCGATTTTTAGTATCTCGAATACAAAACATATATACAACAGCAGAAATTATTCGAAGTGTAAATGTCACTAAATATTATGAACGAGCGTTAATTTATTAAGAGATACTAAATGAATCTGTTTCTAAATATACAAATAATGCTTCATTACTTAGAAATTAAGAGAAAATATCAGACTTAATTATCTATTCAGCATAAACAATATCTCCCAAATGCTGGTATTCAAAATAATCTTCATATGTGAACATATTAACTGCCACAAATACAGTGCGTTTTAGAATATATTGAGTACATTTTAGAGGTTGAAAAGAATTTAATAACTTTCGCATAAATTTGGAGAAATAAAACCTTCCAAACATGTATGCTAAGAGATTTACGGCATAGTAATATACAATTTTTACGTAGCACTTATTCCTGTAGATGTAGTTTACTATTTGTCTTAGCTTATTTATCAAAGATTCTTTGCATCAAACAATCTCATCACAATTTTTACTAAATTTAAGCTAAGCCATTGCTTTAATGTAAGAGATAATTATCAATAAAAACTGCATCATACGAAGATACGAGTGTCGATTTTGCATATATCGTTTTCCAAAATTGGAATAATTTTAATCATACTTAAGAAACGAATAAATCTTGCGAAACTCATCTTCAGCATACAAAATTGTCTATTTCGAAGAGCTTAATGAGATAATTTATTTAAGTATTATAAATGTAATTAAATTTTTGAACATGATGTTTCAAATTTTCTTAAAAGACTCTCTAATGTATTCTTTCTTTCATTTGCTAACAACTGCGTTCGTCAGCAATTCCAAATATAAATCATTCTATAACAAACACGATGGCATGAGTTTCTAAACTTAACTTTTTCGAAAATTGCATCTCTTTACAATGAAGGCAATGTTTCCGTAATTTTAATTAAAAATGATACTAATTAGTTTATCAAAAATATTTCTTTGAGATTAAATTTACTTCAGTGACTAAGCGCAAATAAAAACAAAATAGAAATTTTAACATTGTTATGTCTGAAATCTATGCACTACTCAAAGAAATACTTATCCAAGAAATTAAGTTTCATCATAAAACAAGTGAAATCTTATGTATAATAGACCCCATAACGGAAAACTGAAACGCATATTTTACAATACCGCCGTGCCCGTGAATTATGCGTGAGCTATCATGTTTTTTTAAATTATCAGCCAAAATTAAGCCATTCATGGACGTTATTAGTCAATACAAAAATTAAGTGGAATTCAAAAATATTTCAAAAGTTCCATAACCTCTTAGTTAAAAGAATTCAACAGCACCTTCTCACGACGGAAGGAGTCATCTAATCAGATTGTAAAGAAAATAAAATTGGTAAAGCTGTCTATTTAATTCATATCCCATATGTAAGCGAAAATTCTTCTCTTTCTTTGTATATGTAATTGATTCTTCTCTTTCGTTGGTATATTATGAATACTGTCAATTCTGGTATTCACATGGAATAGCCCGCTCAGACACTAAGAATCCGGGCCGTCGCAATTCCGGTACTGTGGACCACGCATAATAGACCCCATTACGAGAATCACAAGTGCGGAACCCTCACAAGGAAGGAATGTCCCGTCATCGGCGATGGGACCGTTAACCAGTCAGACCCATCATCCAGGAGAACTGAGAGTCTGGTTACTTACAACTTCTCATCCTTGTGCTCGAGGTGGTCCCCTCCCTGAGGACTCAATGGCGGTAAAGAATCATTTTAAAACACTAATTTATATAGACTGCTTGTCAGTGACATCATCTTTCTAATACTTTTTTTACATTACTGTTCAGCAACGGATTCCGAGACTACCACTTTTGGAGACGATTTTACACCGGAAAGGGGTGTCAGGCAATGAGTCATATGAGCGCATTTCAGGAGTTCTTTGTAAAATCACACTCAGTAAAATGTAAACATCACCCTTCCATTCTTCACTTTCCCCCTATTTTGATGAAAATAACCCCGCCCGGCGCATGCGCAAAAGCGCGGAGGGTTTCCGAATCCGTTGCTAAACAATAAGTGCATGCAACGTTAAAACAATAGACGATTTATTTGGAAATAATCTCGATTTATATATTTATAAATCTTTAATGTTAGATTATTTTAAGTACCAACAAAATAAGTCGAATTAATATTAGGAAATATATCATTTTCTGGATAAAATCCCGTCTCCAATATGTCACAAAAATGCAAGGGTTGTAAACTACTTGTGAAAAAGGGTAAAAGGTACGAAATGCATTACAAATTTTATCTTCATATTTTCTCCGTTTCAATATAATCTTTTAATTAAAAATTTTCAAAGAGACAGATTAGCACGTATATTCAATTTATACTTTCAATATTCACAGATGGGGATAAAATATTTCAATAACACATAAAAATTTTAAAACAGCAATTTTAAGAGTAAAATTCGCGCTCTTCTCAATCGTAACTCTTTATGTGATATTCGCGAATTTTAAAGCTTTTGCTTCTTTTATGGTTTAAGTCATAAAAATTTTAGCACAAAGTTTTCACGTTCATGTGAATTTATGTTAGAAGGATAAAAGAAACTAACTTTTGCATATTTGAATTTTCCTGCGAAATATATTTTCTTTCCGAGGAAAGAGCTCAGAATGGATGTCTCTTCTTTTCGGTCAAAAAGGGTTCATATAAACAGCTTCCGTTTCTTCAGAAATTTAAGGCTAAGGTGAAGGGGTTTATTTCGTTATTTATGAAGTTTATTCATCTTCACAAATAACGAAATTCGTTTATTTGAAAATTTCTTTGAAGAATGAAGTCCTTCGGGACATTTTTGAAAACTATCTCTATAACTGCAGGAACTCGGATTCGCCTCTCAATTCTTATGCTGAAAACATCCTGTATTTCTAAATTGCTTGAAAACTGTAGTTGGTATATTTAGAAAACTATGGACTTTTAAAATATTTACGTGTTACGCAATGTTTGCATAAGTATCAAGACGGTTTAACCCATAGAAATTATTCAAAGAAAATGAAAATAAATTCTTGGTATATGGAGAAATAGTTCATCTTATACTTTTTAATTGTATCGAATTAATCACCAGTTTTCTAAGTATTGAAGTTGAAACAAGGGAATGGAAATCAAGATATACAAAGATAGCAAAAAAAAAAAAAACAACTCTGAGGTAATCGAATAAAACCAAAAACACACAAGGAATCCATTCAAGTTCACTTTTTCAAGGGCTCAGAACTATTCGAAATGGATTCAAAATAATAATTGGGAAATTTTTCTGTAATAAGCTAGCATTACGTCAAATATAGCTTCTCTTAGCCCGAAATTTCCCAAACATTGAACAAAGGAGATCTGTACATCAAAAAGCATGTTTTCAAAAGAAAGAGGAAAACACACACAGAAGTTGAAACAAGAGTATTAATATCCCGTATTGAAGCAAAACTAGGGCTATTATAGGACGGACCTAGTCATTTCGAACAGCGGTCAGATGACGAAGACCGATAGGCGATCCGGCATCTCACCCTCCAGATTTCTTCTCCACCCCAGCGGGGGGACGTTTGACCCTCGAAGTCGGATTAGATGAGCACCAGACCCCCCATACACGGCGGATTTTTCATGGAATCAGGTTCCGAACCTGGAGACCTCTGGTTGCAAAGTCAAAACTACGCCACCACGCTATCAAGGCCGCCATTGTTTGAAACAAAGTAGTACTTGTGATTGTTCAGAGAAATGTGTACCTGAGGGGTTTTGTATTATAACACTGAATGCTTCCAAGAACGGTTTTTTTCATGTCATCAAAGCATGCCATCGGCAAGATATTAAAGTTTTACAAACAGATAAGACAATTAACTTCAATGCATTATACACAGAAATTAATTGATAATATTTTCTTGCATTTTGACATGATACAATGAAATTTTTAATCAGGTTGTGTAGATATCAAATAAATGCATTTGTGATAAGGCTTAACATTTACACAAGTATCTTCTTTTTTCAAAAAATTCAAATTAAAAAATATGCATATGATGGTGTTTAGTT
>BGPR01000231.1:169261-202979 GCA_013235015.1 Araneus ventricosus
TAGTATGGTTTTAAGACTTTTACATTATTTTGAGTCATTAAATTTTGCTTAATGGAGGGCTACTTCAGGTCGTCTGCAAGTTACAGCCTCTTCCGAAAATCATTTCTTAGCTCTTTCTCTGCGAAGAGACGGAAATTCGTTGCAGGCCATTTTATGGTAATAGGAAGAAATATTTTGGCTACCACGGTCTGAAGACGTCTTTACATTTAAAGCTTATCAGCAAGAAGATCAACTGTATGCGCCTTTTCAATACGAATCCACCCAAAATGTCCGATTAAATTTAGATAGAGAACTTCAGGGTTAGAAGAAACAAGACTCCTTGATTATATTCTTCACAGATGGTTCCAGATTTACGTTAAGAAATAATTATCATCTTTTCTGACACAAGAAATCAGTTACCACCAATCCAACAGTAAGGCAGAATTTCGTTCCTTAGTTCTTTCTCTGCGAAGAGAAAGAATCTCTTCACAGGCCATTTTATGGTAACTTGGCCTGCGAACAGAAGTGTTTTGGCTACCATAGTCTGACATCTTTATATTGAACGCTTATATGCAAAATAAACAATTGTGTATGTCTCTTCAATACGAATTCATAAAAAATGTCCGATTAAATTTAGATAGAGAACTTAACGGTTACAAAATACAAGACTCCATGATTATATACTTTACAGACGATTCCAGATTTACGTAAAGAAAAAAATATCTTCTTTTCTGATAGCAGGAACCAGTTATCACGAACCCAACATTGCTGAAAGGCAGAATTCAAGTGACTGCGGAATAATCGTGTGGGCTGGAATCTCTTTGGGAGACCCCCTTGACTTGAATGGGTTCATTGGAGGAACCCTGAATGGTCAACGGTCGGAGACGAAATCCTCGATCAATATATCAGGCCTTGTGCTGGTGTTATCGATGATGGATTATTCTAATGGATGATAATGCTTGGCCACATTGAATTAGGCTTATCGATCAATACCATCTTGATCAAGGCATTGAGCAAATGGAGTGGCCTTCATGTTCACCTGGCTTGAATTCAATGCAGCACCTTTGGGACAACCCTGACAGAGAAACTGTGGCTCTAAATCCTTTTCCGAAGTTTTAAAATGAGCTGCAACAAGGACTGCGTCATATATAGTGTTCCACGCCTATTCACTGAATTGGACAACTTCATTCCCAGTGCAGACGATGATGAAAATCATTCATTACGTTCACAGGAGAGGACATATTCCTAACTAAATCCACATTTTTAAAAAAGTTATTATAAAAGTTAAGGTTATTATTTTTATAAAGCGATGGATTTTTCATAAAATTGTAATCTTTTTATTTATGAACTATTCATTAATATAAAATAATATAAATACTTGCATAAAGAATATATGAAATTATCGTAATAGTGTCAGAAGTTAATTTCAAAAAACCTCTATTACCTTAAATTTTAGAGATCTGTACATTAAGTACTTATTTGTTTTTCAATAAAAGCATACTTGATAAATACGCAAACAAATGGCATTTGATGATGTTTTAAAAGACCAAAACCTGCAGATCATTGTATTAATATTCAAATCAATCTAATTTGCCAGTTTAATTTTTTTTACTTTATTTCTTTGATTTTTAACTTCATTCGTATTTGACTCCGGTATTTTGATTAATATTTCTTAGAAGGTAAGCTTAAGATAAATTTTTCTACGAAAAATGCAACATTGTTTTAGGTGTGAATCCGAAGTGTCATTGAAAACTATTGACAATAAAATGCAGCTACGGCTCTAAATCTATCCGTTGGTGTTGTCAGGTATTTTCAAAATTTCCAATTTTTAAACCATTTTAGAATTAAAAAGAAATTAGATGATGCGTCTGTTTCACTTCATGGAATAGTTTGGGAAGTCTTATTACTTTCTGATGGAAAGAGTATCTGGAGCCTCGATGCGTCCAGGTGCACTTTTATTGATTGCAGAACATTTACTTTTCCGATAAATATAGTTTCTACTTAGGACGCAGCTGTTCGATAGACATGGCCTCCACTTAAGATAAGTATTTCTTCTTCTTTAAGAAAAGAGTCTTTTTTTAAAATATATAGCTAGTTGTCTCAATCCGTTTTGAACGAGAATTTGAAGGTGATTTTTTATTTATAAAGAGCAAAAACGAATAATTCATAAAGAAGTGCCATTTTTATGCGTAAATTAGTACAGTTACTTCTTTCAAACAACTTTTCTTTGGTTGATGTCAGGTATCCGAGACTGCGCAACTAAAACATAGTTTCATATCGAAACTTTTGAATGCATTTATGTTAGGAAATACGGCATTTATACGTGAGTTATTATAAAATAACTTACCATTTCCTTTCATTATAAAAACTTCAAAATTCGGTTATCTCTCGTTCTTGCGAACTTCGATACTTCGGACAATTCTTTCGTCATATGTGTTAACATATCTTTTCACTTCTGTATATATTTGAATTACTTCACTATTTTGAACCAATCCCTTCCCTTGACATATAAATTCCCAGTTGTTAAATCGGAATCGTAATTGATACTGTCTATCTGGTAACCGCAGCTGTCATGTAAATATGTCAGTTTGTAGCAAATACTTCGAAGCATTTTTCCGTCGTTCGTAAAAGTGTTAACAAATCTTTTCTCTTCCGTTTATATTTGAATTAAGTCACTATTTTAAACCAATCCCTTCAATTGACATATAAATTCCTAGCTGTTTAATCGTGATTTGATATTGTCTATCCGGTAACCGCAGCTATGTAGAGATGTCAGTTTGTAGCTGTACTTGATGCGATTTTTCTTTATATTAAATTAATTCTTTTCTTAAAAATTCCACATCTACAAAGATACTGTGCATTAGAAACAAGAAAATGATATTGGAAATACAGATTTATAGTTTACTCATTATTTGAGACATTGTGTGACTTGAATCTAAGTTATCATTACGGAATTAACCTAATTACAAAACTTCAATGGCTGCAACTACGAGCATGAATGAATTCGGTAAAAATGTCTCTGAAATGTTACATTCTATTCTTATCAAGAAACTTAATAGCGTGATATTTAAATATAAATGATTAGAAAAATGCCACAGAGTACCAAACATTTCCATAGAGGTCAAAATTCTGAACAATAAATATTTCCATTCCTGCATGGACAGGAATCTTTTCCAAATAATGGTAATTCAAATTTTGTTAAAGACTTCTCTGAAAATAAGAATTTTTGCCATAAATAATGTTAATGAAAATGAAATGATTTTTTAAACAAGTAACAAGTATTTGTTTAAATACAAAGAGTTACAGGACTTTGGAACTGTTCCATGAATTATTTTTAGTTTTACTTGGTTTTAATAAATGGCAAAAATATAGAAACATCTTGTAAAATGTCATAATTACATAGCATTCATAAAGGAAATCCAAGTTACTTGTTAAGGAATATTATCAAATGAAAATGATTTATGTTTTTCACGGGAGCTTTATCAGAAAGCTAGTAATTCATAATGTATTTCTTTTTAATTTAGACTAGGAAAACGTATTTAATTGTGCATTAAAAGATAACTATTTCCTTACACGAAATAAATAATTTTTTACCCACTTATTTAACTTGATTTGTTTCATGTTTGTAAAGATATAATTTTGCAATTGATTATCACTCACTTCTTAATGTGTTAGTGTTTTCAAATTCTATGCACTTTATATTCTCGATGACAAGAAAGAAATCGATTAAGCGAGGTAGGTTCCTATACAGAAAGGTTTGGCAAAATGTTAGCCTCCTCCAGCGCAAGAAAAATATCTGAATCAGAAAGATTGGCTGTAATAAGCGATATAGTCAACTCAAACGATAACGCTAGTGTGGCAATGCACAAATGCATAAAACAAAGCCTTTAAACCCTTTGGGTGAGCGGAGCAAAATGGGTTTTAAAAAATGCATACAAAAATATTTTTAATAGCAAGTGCTGCCGTGAAGAAAGGAAATAAATTTTACTAAGAAGAACATGAAAGAAATTAAGTTATGATTTTAAATTCAAATTCGAGAAGTTTTAGTTCATGTAAATGAGACAGAGGAGATTAAAACACAAAAATTTGATAAAAGATAAAATGAAACTGCCAACCATTGCATTTACGTGGTGCATAAATGAAACCTTAGTGACTTGAGTGGATCTTCTACAATTTTGAAGACTAAGCCAATGCCGTTATCAAAGACACTTCTAATTACAATTTACAGGTATCAAAATTGAAGTGTAAAATACAAAGATGAACTTTATTAAAGTTGTATTTGAAGTTTTTTAGTTGTTGTTCAAACGGTCATATATTTTCGATTCTTATCAAATGAATCGAAATTATGTTTTCGACATTGATGGCTGTACCATTGGGACTGCCGTCTATGACGAAATGTCTATGCCATTGTCAATGTCGACAATCAGATCCTGTAACCGCATTTTGCTTGCGAAAATCCTTTTGGCATTCCACGAAAATACAATCCAAATCAAAAGAGCTTTTCTCGACCCGAAGACTTGTTCCTCAGTGCAGCTCAGAATTGTTCGCAAAATCTGTTAGTGCGACTTCCGAAATGATATTAAATAAGGAAAAATGGTGCCATTGGAACTGCAGAGGTAAGAATTACGACCGAGTTGTAGAGAAATTAAGAAATTGGTACTTTATCAACTCGTAATAGCATTTGCGTGACTCTTTGCTTAATGCGTATAATCAAAATGTTTTCTTTATTTTTCTTGTTAAAAATAAGTTATTCAGATGAAGACCCACCGGAAAGAAGCATATTGTTATAATTGTGGCGTACGTTATTAGTTTCGAGAACATTTTTAAATCAACAATTATCTCTTATAGCACTGTCCTTTCCTGAGTTGACAAGCCATCATTGGTTTTTGTTAACTTTTCTTCAGTTATTAGATTTTCAAAAATTAAATCTATATTAAAGTTGAAAAATAAAATTAATTAGTTTTATTGATGATACCTATATTTATTACGCCATTACAGTTGAAAATTTAGCCAAAAAATATTGTCTGATTTTGATAATTATTGATTTTTATGATTTTAGCACTTCGCAGATATTATTGTTAATGGCGTGTTTTTATTCAATCTTTGTGGTTAAAGAAGATTAAATCATCGACACATCTAAAAACTGCATTAAGTTGCAAAATAAATTTCTTTTCAGTATAATGCAGAGATAGGTTTTCAGAAAATGGGAAGTAGCTTCATCCTTGAGGGATCTCCCTTAATTTATAGAAACACATATTCAGCATCGAATATAGACATTAGTTGAATTTTGATGACGGGGGAAAAGATTCACAAACAATATTTGTTCAAGTAGAGATATATGATGATTTTATGTTTCTTATTTATGCAAGACAGATGCAGAAAGTTTATAAGAAATGGATCTATACTTTTTAATTATCGACTTGATCCTGTAAGACTTTTTAGATTAAATGAATAAAATTAGAAAAATAATATGGTTTTTATTGCATTAAAGAAGTTAACAATTACTCGAAGTCATCAATATATGCAATCGGATTTTAGTTAACAAGAATTGTACATTGCTTTCATAAACAACAGTCTTTAAATACCCCTCAGCCACTTTTTCTATAATTAACATATTTTGCATTGCATTTTGTATCTCAAAGAGTGGCTCTCATTGCATTGCTTAACATGGTATAAATAAGCCCATGCTCAAAATAAGATCCTAGACATTATTTTGGGTTAAAAAAGAAAATATCAACTGGAAAAGTGAATAGTCTTGCATTCAAAGACGCACAATGGTGCCATAAGGGAAGTTTGACATTTATGAAAATGTAAGACATTTGTATATAGATAGAACCAAATATTACAAGTCGATGAAATCATCGGTTTCATTTATAATACTTAAATAAATTATCTCATTAAGCTCTTCGAGATAGACAATTTTGTATGCTGAAGATGAGTTTCGCAAGAATTATTCTTTCTAACATATGTAAAGCACTGGGTCGTGGAAGAAGAGTACACCTCTTCTTCCGGAGAAGTTCAAGACATTCTGTATAAGATGTCTTGAACTTCTCCTTATTTGTCTTCTCCTTATCTATTTTCTTCTTATCTGTTTGGAGATTTGGTGGACTAATCCATTCAGCTATTGTCTTCGATTTCATGTACTTGTGTCTACAAGGCCTGCCTAGTCAAGACGAGGGTTATAGTTCATAAGTAAGATGTTTGGGCCAACAAATCTTCGAAAATTCCTCAAAAGATCTATATAGAGATAGTGCATACCATCAACGGGAACTCCATAGATCATATGTAAGGGTGTACGGTCATTTATCATCATGCCTTCCCATGCATGTAAGCTACACCCTTCAAAGGAATCTCGTGGCATGCAATTTGCAAGATGATACTGCGTTCTCTACAGAGAAATATCTGATCGCTGTAGGTTGAAATTTGAATCATATCTCTCCAAAACATTTACATGCTTTAAGATAATATTTTATCATTTTGTGAACTTAATGATTTTTTTGCCCCATATTAACATTTGGTTTAAAATAATAATTATTTTAGACAGATGATGCTGATATTTCTAAATCTTCTGAATTATTATGTATAAATTATGCTTGCAATTAGTTTCAAGGATGAAATTTGTTTAAATACAAGAAGAAATTCCCTTTACATTTATAAGTGCTAAAATCAACACATTCGGACTGATTCCTACGCGAAAGGATAAGGATTCTTCAGTCCATCTGAATAAAGAAAAAAAAGTGAAATCAGATACTTTGCAAACTAATAATTATTTCAACAGAGTGTTAGAAATAATGAATGAGTTTTTTTCGAAAATTTCGGTGTGTCAAATTCTCGTTTTCTGATTATACAATACAATCTGATATCCTTTCTCTTGCCTAAGTTCAAACAGGAAATATAATCGTAAATAAGAGAAAAATTTACTTCAGAAGTTTTAAAGTATTAAAAGGTAGATAATATAAAAATGCCTCTACAAGACATATTGACGTTTATAATGCATTTTTATATTGTATGAGTGAATATTTCGCATTGATTCTCCCATCCAAGAAGATATTAAAAAACAGTGGGAATATTATGCGTTGAAGGAAAGGTATGACTACGAGTTAAAAATATTTATTAACTTAATTTACATCTATCTCTGCTTTGCTTGTTATCGGACCGCATAAAAGACATATTTCGAATGAAGGTGAATTATTATGTTGAAAGAGATTTGCCTTTCAATATGAATTAGAAAAGAATTTTAGAATCCACTTCAATCAGTAAAATCGTCAGTTCTATTACACCGAGTGCTTATACAGTTTGAGAACTCAAGTCCGTTTCGGTATAAATAATTGGTGAATCGAGACATTTATTGCCAGAAACCGAAAAATGGCTATGAGCTAAACAATGAGGCACCTTGCAGCGCCTCTAGTGGTAAATTCTGGAGTTAGCGTTCATATCTCGAAAACTATAGGTAATAGGACCAAAATTTTATGTTCAAAACAGCAGAGCATTATAAATTTAGTACAAAAAAACCATACAGCTCAAGCGCGTACGATACGGCTATACAGCCCAAAATCCAAAACCCATGCAAAACGTTTTATTTCCGCAAAGCGCAAATTTTTTCGCAAGTGAAACGAAAACTTTTTGAGTGCAGGAAAATGCAAATGCTTATCAAATTAGGAAACGACCTTATGCAGATAAGACATAAAAACTTTGACATAGCGCAAGCAAGGGAAAAGAAACTCAACGTAAGTATTCAACTGTTAATTTAATTTAGAATAAATGCTTACTATTTGAGATGCGTTTTTATTTGCAGATGCTAGTCTGTTTCTATCTACCGTATATACTTATCATTTTCTAATATCTAGTCTGTTAAATAATTCAAGCGGAAGATAATTTTTTTCCGCCAAGTGATGGTTGTAATTTGTTTCTGTTGTTCTTCGTAGATTTTAAATTAGTTAAAAATTTATGCGTAGAAATGTCGACTTCCTTTCATGAGTTTTCTTTTAGAATCCTTGTGCACAATGGGACTTTTCTTACTAAATCTTAATAGTGCTCTACAACTTTGCAATTAAATTTTCGGTCGTTTTTCCTTTAATTTTCAATTTGCGAACGCTAACTCTGGAATTTAACTCCAGGGTTGTGAATTAAATTACCAGAGCTTAGCTATTTCACTATACTAACATATTATACCTTAATTTTCCGGGTTCACCAGTTGTTTGAATAGAACAAATATATTCAATTCTGTAAATAAGCGATGATGTTCACATCACTAACATTCATATTAATCTTTATCAAAAATAACTTTTCAAACCTTTTTATCAATACCTCATTCAAAACCTTTTCCGTGATAATTGCTAATAAGTAGTGTTATGATGGATTATAAGAAAAACTCAGAAGCAGTAATAAATTTCTTTTTTCCAGTTTTTACCCACTATCCTGAAGATGCTAAAGGCATATTGAAAAGTTTCTTTAAAATCAGTTTTGTTTCCCAAAGACTAGATTTTCTGTCAAATATTTTGAATCATTAGATTTTTGAGACATATTTTCATTTGAAACTGTGATAAGCATTGATTTTTTGTGAAGCATTAAATCTTATCATCGATTTTACATCAACTGGAGCATATAATCATACGATGTATTTAACATTATATCTACCTATCTCAAAAACATTTCTGAATGAATCATAAATATAACTGACGTTAATTATATGTCAAAAATTTTTTTTCAATTTAGTCAAGAGGTATTTATCAAACCAGATTCTTCAATTGCAAAAAAGATTGTATGCCTGTGTTTCAATCCAGTTTATTCTGCTAACTTAAAAAAAATTAAAATGGTACTTGTAGCACAAAATTAACGTGAATCTGAATGCTAGAAGTAAAAGTTCGATTTGAAAGCTGAATAAGAGCAAAATTAAGTGACGATGAAAAGTATCCAATTATTCTGTATGAATTTCAATTAACCTACAATTTGAACTGAAATAGCTTCTCAGAGCCTCACCAGATGTCGCTACGAATGACTGCAATCAGAGAGGGCATAAAAGGAACATATTTAAAGTCACTTCAACTCTTTCTCAAAATGTCTTTCAAATCTTCATATACAAGCGAAAATCGTTTTTCTTTATAGTTAAAAACTGGTATTTATGTGTTGAAAATGCAACATTATTTCTACGGATGTAGTCTTTAACATTCAAGCGAAAATAGTTTTTCTTTATAGTTAAAAACTGGTATTTATGTATTGAAAATGCAACATTATTTCTACGGATGTAGTCTTTAACATTCAACCTAACATCTAACCTAAGCTATTAGCAGTGAGTTTGGAACGCATGTTTCCACCTATCAACACCCAAATCGTTATCTTGGTGCATTGCATAGGTCACCTTATTCAACAGATATTAATCCATGTGATTTCTATCTTTGGGATCATATGAACAATGCAAGAAGAATCCAAAAGATCTTATTCGCTTCCAAAATACCATAAATGACTTATTTTCAAGCATAAAAACGAAACACTTGAATTTGCATTTGACAACATTTTGGCTGGGTTGAGCTGTTGTGTTATATCGGAAGATTCTCATTTTGGAAACATTATTCATTAAATTCCTTTTCCACATCCTTTTAAATAAAACAGTTTATAGAACTATCTGCAAAGACTCAAAAGTTACTTCAGATTAAAATTGTAGGTAACCGCGTATAGGTCTCAATTCGCGCGTTTTTTTCAAAGCTACGTGTTGGCTTGAGTTGTGGTGGGGCGAACAATTTGCTTCTCTCACTCTTCTGAGTATGGCGTCAGTTAATCAGTTGCGTACAAGGTGGCTATGCGTATTGTTAGAAGCTTAAAATATCCTACAGGTCTATTGCGCCTCCCAAGGTAAAAGCTACTTGTTGTAATGGTATTTTTTATTCTGCAACAATTGATATACTGAAAGTAAAATATACGGTAAAAGGTGCATCTTATTATTACTAGAATTACCTTTGTTACTTCTTTGTCACAAATACTTTTTTTTCACGAATATCTACCTGGACCTGTTAGGTCATTGCGCGTCTCGTAGTGATTTTCCATCCGTGAAATATCTGTTTGCATAACAAGTGATTTACTAAAAGAAGAATATATTATACTTTAAAATGTGCCTCTCATTACTAGATTTTTTGTTGCTTCCCGTCTCAAATACTTCGTTTTTCTTTTGGAATCTCTACTTAGACCTGTCACGTCTCGTAGAGATTTTTTGATTGCGCGTTCCGGATAGTTACAGCTCACACTGTAAATTACAAAAGGAAAAACACAGGCAAAGCAATTTTACTCTGTATGAAACATGTGTTTATTTTTGATTTGATCAAACGAAAACTTTTATCAAATTTTGCTTCTGACTGCTCATTGCAGCAGCTATACCCTCGATTGGGTTCTACAGTTTATGAATGCTATGCGGATACGAGCGGTTAGATGGAGCGATGCACCTTTCACGCCCATAATGTTATTATCCAATCAGGATTCTCTCTGCTTTGGATGACAGTGAACATTTTATTGTTATCTTGCGTACGCGAACCTGGCAAATTTTTTAACTTTAAAAGCATCTGCGGTTTCGCTTTCAGCAAAGTCGTAAACTAGCAGCTTCGCTTTTTCATTGAATGTTAAGAATCAACCTTCTTTTAAAAAACTCCAAAATGAGTTCTTACCGCAGTTGTTAAAATACACAAACTGAATCCTGATTGGGTAATAACATTGTGGGTGTGTAAGGTGCACCGCTATTAGCTCTAACTGCTCATTATGCGGATAGCTGTATGCCTTTCAAGAAGATGCTCTTCAGAATAATTTGTAGGACCAATGGTGGTAGTATCAATTTTGGTATCGGAGGATGGTTTTATTTAGTCATATTAACGTCCTGTTTTGAGATAGTTTAGTCATATTAACGTCCTGTTTTTTTCCTTTGAGGACGAGCCTTGTAATGTTGAACCATGTTCTTGAGCTGACAATCTTCTCTTCAACTCACAAGCCGCAAAAACAGGAGGAACTTCAACGCTCGACGTTATTTATAACGTGAACCAAGCTCACACACGATAGATATTTGGAGGAATCGGGTTTCGAGACTGGGACCTTTTGATTCCGAAGTCGAGACGTTGAGGACTGTACCTATCAGGCCACAGCATTCTCCTCGCTGGTTTGGCGTGGAAATTTGAAGCGGGAGGTACAATCCTCAACTTTATAGATCGGAATGACGCTATAACTCGGGGAGTTATTATCGGATCTTCACAAAGCTGGTGTCGATGGAAATGTCTGGAGGAGAATATTCCGAATAAACCCGTCTCCTTGAGACATTTCCTTCGACACCAGTTTTGTGAAGATCCAATAATAATTCCTCGAGTTATAGCGACTGTCCTATCTATAAAGTTGAGGACTGTACTAGCTCAAGAATCTTCTTTGCCACCTGTCCATGGTTCAAGTTTACAGGTTCTGCACCAAAATAGACCTCGAGTTGTTCCAAAACGGGACGTCAACAGGAAGAGAACTCGTACTATATCATCTTCATTCTCGACAAGAACCGAAAATTATTTATCGTACCATTCCTCATTAAATGACAGGAATAAAGCAGTGCACGGCAAAATATATCTTAGTTTGTAAAACTTTTTTTTATTTCCCGCCTAACCCAGATCACCCAAAGGGTGTTATATTTAACACGAGTCGAGTAACACGGGAGGTTATAAGAAAACTTGCTGGAGTTCCTTCAATGTTGTTTGAAACAATGTTGTAGTGTGTCCTTAGCAGTGAAAATTTTTAAATGCATGGAAACTATCGCATGACTTATTAAATTTTTGAATTAAAATATCAAATGTTATTAAGCCAACTTAAATAGTTGAAGAGATTTGTCCGAAAGTATACCACGAATTCTTGCTCGTTTATTTTGTTCATAAAAACTAATCTTTCAGGAAACGTAATAATTTGAATCAAATAAGTTATAGGTTTGTTCAGTTGAGAAAGAAGAAAATATTTCAAATTCATTCTCTGAAATAGTCACTTGAAGTAAAATAATTCAATAGTAGAAAAGGGTATTTGCGTTTGAATATATGAAGAATTCTATGAATAAGAAAAGAATTTGTGTGAGATGTTTTAAACAGAATGTCATGGAAAATTAATCTATTTTGCTATAATACGCTATAATATTCGTTATTGAAATTTAAGTGAAGTAAAAATATACCATAATTGCAAAGTAAAAGGTTAACGGGAATGACTATTTTCAATAAAATTTCAAGATTTTATTCGGACTAATTGATCTTAAGAAAGAGTATGAAACTTTTTATGCAACTATTTTCAAATAAAACAAAAGTGAACCAATTCTAGTCTTAAGTACAGATGTTTATATACATATTTGATAGATTTTTCTTGCCGCCATGCTTTTCAATGTTTAAACTAAGTCAACTTCAAGTTGCATTTTCTGTTTACTATTCAAAGGCGCTTTGAACCATTACTGATGAGAAAATATCATATTAATGATAAGAAATTGCAATTGTAAAAAATGAAAAATTGTTATATTAATTAATTTGAATCCTGAATCGTCTGATAACCCTGTATATATATATTTTATACAAGAAAAATAAGAAGAAAAAAATGTGCCAAAAGTCATTTAATCAACGTGAAAATTTATTTCTTAGCAATTTCATAATGGTCTATTTTTATTTTTATTGCAGCTCATCTTATTATTCTACCTCCAAACACCCTCTTTTATTTAAATCAATTTGACACAGTTGTTAATAATTTCACTCTACAAAATTCTCATCGCTTAGAATTAGTTACTTGTTTCAAGAATGGCAACGATAACGCTGTTATAAAACATTTTCAGTAGGAGTCTTATTTGGAATCACACAGGTTTTGGAGTCATTGGCAGGATTTGACTACAGAGTTGAACTGTTCTCAACCAAAATTAGAAGCCAGCGTTTTAAATTAGAAGGTAGGATTTTTCATCGTTTTTATTCATTTGATATATTTTCATTTTTAAATTTTGCTTTGCATGGTATTATAATGTGTATTTATCTAATAAAATTCGTTCAAGTTTTGTGTTTTTCTGGCTGTTAAGGGGACATAGACTCTTAAAGCACGAAAAAATGGGGGAGAAACTGCCAAATTCGATACATTATATCTCTGAAATAATGCAATTCAATTCACAAACTCACTTATTTTTTTCTAGAAAAATATACGTTCTTTCTCTTATAGTACACACATTTTCAAACTTTTATATTGGTATGTATTTATTTGAGAGAGTAATAAAAATGGGTATAATTTTCTGAGAAAAATGAGATAGTTACCTTGCGCATGATTACGGATAAAATATTGGTCTAAACACAATATTTTGGGTGTCTAAGTAATCCAAACAGTCTGTTTAAGACACTGAACCCCAATTTATTAACAGTTCAATTTAATTTCTATTTTTATACCAATTTAAAGTAACATTTCAATAATAGTTGAAATTTCAACTTCTTTGACCCCCAAAAAAACTTCTTTGCAGAAAATATGTACAAAAATTGAGGTTCAATTTGTAGAACGTAGCGCAATACATATTCAGTAAAAATTTTATGTAAAAATATTCAATAGTTCTTGAGATATGGTGCGCGCAATATCAAAAAAACACATTTTGAGGTACAGTGCTTTAAAATATGTCCATTTTCTTTGTTTACGTTGAACAGCTGATAAAATTTTCCTTCATAACTTTCATAATTATGAGAATTTTTTAACGCTGATTGTTTTAAATTGTTCAGAAAGGACAGAGGAATAATATATATATCTTTTTCATAAAATCCAAACTTTTCGAGGTTTAACAGTCGTATGTCCCCTTAAGTGGATTACGGGAAAACCATGCAACAGAAAACACCATTTTATGCCATTCTCTTTGGCATTTTTCAGCTGGTGATGTTTTTTAAGTGCTTTATTTGCTGTTTCATCCATTCTTAATCTATTATTCCAGTTTTGAGCAATATATATGTTATATAAGTTGGTTGGTGATATACAGATCTTTTAACGGAGTTGCGGTCGCTTAAATCTAAACATCAGTGTATTGTCGTCGTTAATACATGAAAGATGTCTTTTGAAAAAGGTATTTTAGAAAGATTCAACTCATGAACATTGTAGAAATCCATGGCGCAAAGCGGCGCGGATGATGGAAAAGTGTAAATGTAGAAAGAGCCAATTAGAAAGATGCTCACAGATTTATACTTTCGAAACGGGAAAATCGCCGGAAAAAAAGTTTACTCAGCAGTTTTATTAAGTTTTCGATGCTACAGTTGGTACGGCAGTTCTTTCTTAGACAGAGAAATTTAACAGTAATTAGATTTTAAGAGGTGTGGGAAAAACTAGAGGTTCGCGCGACTCATAGAATAAACTAGAATTGGTTCAATTGAAGTTTTTTTTAATTAAGCGGCTTTATAAAGAATTATCACATATTATTTATTTAAATTTAATGATTCAAGACAAATATTTTTGCTATTTGTTTTTGTTTTTTGGCTTTGTCGCTTGTACTCTTTCTCTCTCTCTCTCTCCCCTCTAACTCTGTATTTATTCCATATATATTCATAGAGAGAGTAAACAACAAAATAAAAAAAAACCAAGTAAATAATTGAAAAATTACAGAAGTTTTTTATATGAATATCATTATTGAGAAAACAGCAGCCATAATGCACAAAAAATTTTATTTAAAATTTAGGATGAAGGAATTAAGTCCTCAGAAGTTACAAAATACGTATAAATAAATCAAACATTGTTACAGTAAAGAAAAATTTTAGATTTTTATAAAAAAATAATTTAAAAAGTTATATTACAGACTACTTATTAATTTAACCGAAATTTCACAAATAACTTATACAATTCAGATTCATCATTCACGGAGCTAATATCTTCATGAATAAATATGTCCTCTTTTTCTCTTAAATATTATTTTAAATTTCGCTGAATAAAATCGTTTCACTTGGATCCCCAGAAATAGTAGTAAAATGACTGAATAATCAAAAATCAAAGAAGTAACCACATAACAACATTTGACTTTCAGGATATTTTCGCTAGTATCTCTTTGATTAAATTTTTGAAAAATGTACCATTGTAATATTATTATGATCTAAAAAATTCATTGAAATTTCGAAACTATTGCCTACTGCGAGTTCTACACGCAAGACTTAATAAATCCTTGGATTTTCTGTAATTATATATATAACGGCAAAGGTAAGCAAAGGAAAAAGGTAAGTAAGGTCCTAGAAAGTAAAGGAATTACACAGGGATCCAACAACTTCAAATTAATTGCAAATTTATTCCGACATTTTTATGAAAATGACTTTTTTTGTAAAATTCAACAGAGAATTTAGATACACAGATGACTTAAAAATTCTGAACTATGATATTAAACTTTAAAAAAATATTTCTCATTCATAAATGTTAGCTTCTACTCAAAATATATCTCTTTATTTAAGTATTAAATATAATGACACAATATATGTGATAAAAGAAATAAATTTTAGTTTAATGTTAATAGATTTAATTTTTGAAACTCAAATAATATTATCTCAAATAAAATTTATCAAAAAACAATTATGAAACTGTTAATAAGAATTAAAAGTATGTGTAGCAATAAAAATACGGCTAATAAGGAACCGCAGAAATTTAAAAATAATCTGTATTCAATTAAAATTCCCTCCTCTTGCTACATATCTTTATTTAATAGCTTTAAATCTACCGTTAATTAATAACTTCAAAAATACAGTGCGATGTTGTGAGACTGTAGGTCTACAGAAACTCCACCCAAGCCCATAAAATCTCATTTGTTAATCTTCAAAGCGCATTCATTCGAAGTTTGATAATGATTCCAACTAAAAACACTGTTTAATTTTCATGATTCTATGATATAAAAAACTGATTTCTTTTTGCTTTTCTTCTAATCCTCAAATTGATCGATTTTAAAATTAAATAACGCTCTATTACACAATTTTTTGCTTTAACTTACTTAAAATTTTTTTCTTGTTTTTCCAGCAATTTGCAACACTGAAAACGTGTTTCTTATTTCACGAAAAACAACCCTTGTTCTATGCGCCTTTTCACTTGCGAGCAATTATATGGTGTCGAGATTTCTTAAGGAGGGATGATTTTTTCAAATATTTTATATTTATTTTCATTCACTTTGAAATTTTTATTTTATGAAACTGGATTTTACGATTTTTTTAAATACGATTTTTATTTGTTCTGGCGTTCCATTCATTTTTGTGTTTTTCTATGTCTTTATGTGGTGTTGCCGGAAAGCCAATTTTTTAAAGTTAATTGGTAACTTTCGGGCAGAAAACACCGAAAAATGAGATAAAATGTATTGATATGGTATAAAATGCGATTGATTACCATACATCTTCCCCACAAATGAAGCATTTGTAGCTTTTTGTTTGTTTTGATACTTTTATTAACTTTATATGCTTTTTCTCTCGCTTCAAACTTTCAGATATATACATATACATATATCATTCTAAATATTTTATAGTTAGACTGATAAGAGTTCTCACATTATACCATATATAATATTAAGCTTGAGACCGGAATATCGTGTGCTGATGTCTAGTTATTCAATAAATAACAGCTCCTTGTGGGATTGATGTTGAGATAACCCCTTACCACACATTTTATTCATTCATAATGCCATTCATCATGATATGTTTTATTAAATGATTTTGCCAGGGTTATTGCATTAGGCAAATTCGTTCTATGGATTTTTAAAGGATATCTCAGGATTGCATTCATTTACAGTGCAGACCTGAGATAGTCTTGTTCTGGCAACAATGCGAAACTATAAGACATATTTCCTTGTTTTAGTTACATTGTTTTTAATTTTGT
The DNA here is from genome assembly GCA_013235015.1 of Araneus ventricosus. Taxonomy (NCBI): domain Eukaryota; kingdom Metazoa; phylum Arthropoda; class Arachnida; order Araneae; family Araneidae; genus Araneus; species Araneus ventricosus. The sequence goes on from BGPR01000231.1 coordinate 186,065, forward strand.
GTTGCTTGGTTTATTGAAGTTATTTCTCTTGATATTTTTTATGTGAGGAGAGAGGTTTGAAGAATACGAAAGGAAATGCTGTAAGTTAGATACCAATAAGAATAAGAAATCGATCAATAAAACGGGAGAAAAATGTTAAAAAAGGAAGAAATATATGACAAAGTTTATTTTTTTAATAAATATTTTTGACATCAAATGAAGTAAAGCAACAATGTCAAACTATGAGACATGTTTTCTTGTTTTATTGCATTGTTTTTAACTTTGTATTGCTTGGTTTATTGAAGTTATTTTCCTTGACATTTTTTTATGTGAGATCAGAGGTTTCAAGAATACGAAAGTAACTGCTCTAAAATAGATTCCAATAAGAATAACAAATCGATCAATAAAACGGGTGAAAAATGTTAAAAAAGAAAGAAATATATGACAAAGTTTCTTTTTTAATAATATTTTTGTCTTCAAATGAAGTGAAGTTACATTTTTTTCTATTTATTTATGTTTAACGTGTTTAGTCACTTCGCAAAGAAATCTAAAATAAAACTTGTGCCTGCCTATTAAAAGAAGAATTCGCTAACGTTTTGACTTTAAAAACAATTTTAATGCGTGTTAAGCGATTGATGCGTAATTAAGTCAAAGTGTATATTCTTTATAATACAATCGCCCAACTCAACTATTTATTACATTTTATATATGCATTTTTCCAAGAATAAAATAATAAAGTTCTGATCACTTTCATGAAACAGACAGCGAAATCATGTGTATCAATTATTTTATTTCCAAACAAAAGACTGATGCCATGGTAGCTTGGTGGTAAGATCTTGGAGTCGGGACTGGAGGGCTCCAGGGTTTTAATCCGATTCCACCAAATATCCACTTGACCTCTCCATAGTGTGGTGTTGCAGTTTGGAGAGAGGGTGAAGCCTCAAGTGTCGTTCAAATTATCTGATCATGATTCAAAATTACATGGTCCATCCCCAAATAGCCCCGTGTTGCTTCAAAATGGGGCGTTAATTTTATTAAACTAAATTAAAGAGATGGTCGTCGTTTCCTAAGACATTTTACTAACAAGGATATTTAAAAGCCTAATATCACGAAGAAATTCATTCGCATTTCGGTATTCTGTTAAAAAAGAAATTACAATTGATGAATAAGTTTTCATAGTATAACTGTTAAGGTCATTGGGATTAATCGGTTATTATTAATAATAACCGCTTAAAAATTCCGGTTATTATTAATAATAACCGATTAATCACATTGACCGTAACACACATAACCATTATATTAACCATTAAAAGAAACTGCACAGCATAAGTTGTTTCTATAAAGTAAATGAAATCGAAATTCTTATTGAAACAGTGAAAAATTCCGGATGTTGTTAGCTAGAATTTTTGAGGTAAAGGTACTTGAAATCTTTTCTAGGTAGAAGATAAAAATTTTTTTTCAAAGATGCAATCCATTTTCTAAGGGTTGCCTTCTAGAACAAGCCTTTTATTACACAATTTAATTTAAAGTGACTTGTTTCATGTTTGTTAAGACGGAATTTTGCAATCTAATTTTCATTCTTTTCTGATGTGCTAGAGTTTGAAATTTTACACATTTGCGTGTTCTTGATGAGAGTACACTATTTTCATATTTTTAGATTTAACTATCAATTAATCTATAGCATAATCGATAATTAAATTGATAATTAAATCTAAAAATATAATTTTTTTATATTTTTAGATTTAATTATCGATTAATTTAGTTAAATATTGATTCCTTACGAGTGGCGCCACTTGGTAGTGGATTTTTGAAAAATTGGCTTCAAGGTTCCATGATATTTCTAATAAAGAATTAAAAATTAAAGGCTAAACTGTAGAAACTGATTAAATAAAAATAATTTCTTCTTTTAAGTACATTAATAAAAATGTGGTATTTATTTTTCTTAATTTTGAAAATTCGGTAGTTACTTATGCCCGTTCGGCCCTGAATTACATTGTTACTGCTGGAGTAAAATGGCACAAAATTCTTTCACCGACATCACGGAATGCACTTATAATCTACTGACAATTATATAGATAAAAAATTGAAGCATTTTAGAAAAGTTGAACTTGTACTATAAGCATCCTGTGTAAGCATGGTAGATAATATTTAAATGCACGGAAGGATTTATTTTGATTATATATAGAAACTAAAGGAAAAGACGTAGTTTTTGGGACTTTTTGCAGAAATTGCAACTCGCGCATTCATCTCAAATCTTGTACTTTACATGCTTTTATTATCCATAGAAAAAACCTTTATATGTGAGAAATATTTATTTTATTTCATTTTTAGCGGCAAGTCTATTATTAAGTATTAAACTTCAAACAAAAACTACAATTTTTTATTTAAAGTATCGCATCTCATATTTATTGTAAAATATGTTAAAAAATAAAATGCATAATAGCCGCACTAAAAAGAAGTTTATATTACTTCGGATACCTTTTTTTTCTGATAATATTTCCACAACATACTGTTAAATTTAGAACTTGAAATGAAAGAAAAATAAAATATTGATTTAAACTGGATTTATACACAAACAATATTACATTACTCCGTAATAAATCGTGACAATCATATTGGAATTTTAAACATCACGGAACTGCGATATTATGCTATATACATTTTATATGAAACATTTTGTAAAAAATTATTTAAATAAAAAATTATTAAATGAAAAAATATTTAAATAAAAATAAATCTGCGATACCTTTTGTCAATTCTGAAAGGAACTATTGCGCAAAATTCTATAACAAAATATAATTCACAAAACATTATTGATGTCAACATTTTCTATTAAATATTTAACTGTGTATGAATCTGCCTGAGAAAGGTTAAATTAGCCTCTTTTATGGACTAATTTTATAGAATGAATCTAATTCAAGTTATTTCAAAGTGATATTATTACGAAATATAAGAATTCGTGGATTTCACTTATGGGGAAAAAAAGTTTCTTATAAAAGGAGAAAAAACGACATAATCTTTAATTTTCTTTTCTTCCTTTATCATAACTTCAATCATAACCTTAAGAAACACGGCCCTGCCTTGGCTATTTGGGACTGAACTCATTATTTTAAGCCGCAGGCAGACGTCAAGAACGACACCTGAGCTGCCCTCCGTCCTAGCTTCCGCACCACACCAGCGAGAGGACATTTGACTCCCTACGTATGATTTAAAGTACAACAGGCCCAATACACGACGGATCTTCAGTGAAATCGGGTTTCGAGCCTGGAACCCTAGGCATTGCCTTGGCATCCGGGTTGAATAGAATGACGGTCGTCGCGACAGCAGTTGGAAACTAAGAGTGGAGTCTTAATAGCAATTCGTTTAAAGTCAATCCTTTAAATTGGAATGAATTATTTTGTATTGCTTTTTTGTGCTCTGTTTCGGTTTTTACCTATTCTTTCCCCTTCTCTGTTTTTCCCCCTTTTGTATTATGTACAATTTGTTTTGTTTTCGTTTTGCCCGTGTATTGTTTGTTTCTTGTTTGTTTTGTTCGCCCTTGCATTTTTTGGGTTTTATTTGCTTTGTGTTCTGATTGGAGTTGTGTCTTGTGTTATAATCACCGCCGTTTTGTTGTGCATTTTTGTGTCTGTAGTTGCTATGTCATTGTATTTTGTTTGCTTTGTGTCTCGGGGCTGTGTCTTGTATTGTATACACCGCCGTTTTGTTATGCGTTTTTGTGTTTGTAGCTGTTATGTCACTGTATTTTGTTTGCTTTGTGTTCGGTTTGGGGTTGTGTCTTGTATTGTAATCACCGCCGTTTTGTTATGCATTATTGTGTCTGCAGCTGTTATGTCAATAAGTGCAATAATTGTGTGACATTGCTCTTAAGTAACACCTCTATTTAAATATTTATCTTGCCTTTTTAAATATGGTGAGGTTGCTTGTAGTTGACGCCCTCAACCCTAATTCGTGCTCATATTTCCCTTTCCTGGGGGTCATCGAAAGACTCTACAACCATTTGGTTGAGTCGACCCTCCTGGATTATGGAATAGAATGGAGCCCCTCCCGCGGGAGGTACGTTCCGTCATTGGAATGGAGGTAACTCAACCTCCCACCAGTGCTTTACTCACTTGGGAAGCGGGAACCCGATTACTCATCCGGCGCCTTCTCATCCACGAGCTCGTGGTGGGGAACTTCACCGAAATCTCACCCAAATCGCTTCCCAGTGTCATCCTTTTACGAACGTAGTGGGACGGTACGTTTGAAGAAAAACAGTAGCACAGCTTCCAGTTTAAAAAAAATGTTTTATTGTTACAATGGAAAATACAAATTTAAAATGTAGAATATCTCATCCTGAAAATGTCGATAAGCAGTTTTCTAATTCACTGGCAGACATAGCCATTCAAATACATAAATAAATGAAAATAAAAAAAATCGAAAACATTGTTATTACATTGCGCTATACGAAAGCGCAGTAAAGCGGAGGGGAGAACCCACTCAAATACGCTCTGAGTACCAATGACAAATTTTGATTTTTAGTGTCACCATTCTTACATTAACATCGCTCTCCCCCATTCTGAAACATCGACATGCTCCAGGTAAATCTCGATTAAAGGTCAATTTATTGCCTTCAACTAATTTCTTGATTGGTTATTGCATTTGTTTCTGTTTTTTTGTGTATATATATATATATATATATATATATATATATATATATATATATATAAATGAACTGATATGTCGCATTAATCTGAATTTAAGGCGCAAACACTCTGCGAAAGCCAATTGTTGGAAAAACAAAAAAGTATGGGAGTAAATCTCCAAACTTTTTTCAAGATAAGAAACGAGAAAATATAACTCATACATATAAAATATACTCATACTACAGTTACGCATTTAAAGTGAAAATATTATTACAAAATTAGGTAATAAATACTATACTAAACATCAATAATAAATTAAACTATAAATTTAAATTAAACTCATTATAATAATATATATTGATATGAAAATATACTTAAGATTAAATGTTGCAATCTTATTCCAAATCTAGTGGCGCCATCTACTTATGTAGTGAAATACTAATACCGGGAATATATATATATATATATATATATATATATGCCCGGGTAGTTAACGCATTATAATGAGTAAACTCTGTAAAGTGTACATATACCCCCAGGGATAATTAAGACGTTAAAATATTGAGCTTAATTTAACTAATAAAAATTTTTCGAAAGATTTAAGATACTTCAATATCTTCGAGTTCAGTCACACGATTTTATTTTGATATCAGCTCGAATCACGCATAACTTATGTGAAAAAGTAAGTCACATTCAATGCTTGAAAAAATCTGTATGATTTAAAATTCAAAATGAATTCTAGTTCTTGTCTAATGCTTCTAAAGAAAGTGAGAAAAGGGATTACTGTCAAAGAAAACAGAAGATTCGTAAAATTTATCCACGGCTCTATTTTTGTCTTGTTGCCCAGCATCAGATTTACATTCAAATATCGGAACGAGAATTTCTGTTTTTTTCAGTAATTTCCTTTTAAAACTTCAATTTCACAGAAAATGAATCTGGAACGCATGAGTGGAGGAATACTCAGTGAAGATAAAAATTGTGAACACTCTTCTTAAACCGCACTGTCTTGTTAGGTTAATGCTTACCAACAAGATGTCTTTCTCTGTACAAATAATTTTAATATAATTTCAGGCTATCGACATTTGATATAAAGTAGATTACAATTAAACGATACACATTATTTACAGACAAAAAGATGTGTTATTTAAATTGAAATGATGATAGATCTCTACGACTAGTAATATTCAGGTGGATAGCTTTTCCATTTTTCTATTTTTGGTTTGCCGACGTCCTTAACAGCTGATTGTGATACAGACTCTGATAATATCAATCTAGACTCTCGTTGTTAGAAGGGTTTCTATCAGAAAATAACAATCTTCTGCTAGTTGCGGCAATTCTTATGCTCAGTTCTTGAATTTTCCATTTACCGATTTTCCTTGTACTCTGATTTACATTTGACTGAATCTGCTTGTTTGAATATCATTAAAAAAGTAATTTAGTTCTAATTTCAATGAAAAACAGAAATAAAGAGAGATCTGTACCGCTAGTAATACTCAGCTGCTAGGATTTTATATATCCGGCTCACCGATGTCCTCTCCAGCTGATTGCGATAAGTTTCAGCAAACTAGATTCTTACTGTTAGGAAGAATTCCATTAGATAATAGCAATCTAGATTCTCCCTGTTGGGAAGATTTCTATCAGATAATAGCAATATCCTGCCAATTGCGGAAATTCTTATGCTCAGTTCTTGAATTTTCCATTTACCGATTTTCCTTCTACTCTGATTTACATTTGACTTAATATGCTTGTTTGAATATCATTTAAAACATGGTTTGATTCTAAATTGAATAAAAACCAAAAAAATAAAGCATCAACATTTTATCAGGCCATAGAATCGTTAACAAAGTTTGTGACACAGCACTTGTTGTTTGAATGAAACAGTGACACTTGCTGTTATACAGAAAGAGGTCTACCTCCTTTAATGCTGCTGTCAGGATAGGCTTGAATGCATTTCAACATTAAGTACATATTTCCTTTCACTACATCAATTTGATCTGTAGCTCTGTTGAATTTTCGTTATTATTCAAACGATATAAAAACTCTTCCCTTCACAGTAAAACAACATTCTTCAAGTGAAATGTTAAAATAACAAATCCGTATAATTTCAGAAAAGTATTAATGAGTTTGGTTACAAATGAAGATGTCAAAAAGGTTAAGCACTTCATTTTTTTATCTTGAACGAACGATCCAGCATATTTGAAAATAATAAGAAAATTTCGTCGCACAAAAATAGTTAAATAGGCTAATTGTTCTACTTGTAGACTATATTTTAACACAAAATAGTATGGATTTTTCTTACTGTTTTAATGACGATAAATATCTCATTGTTTTGTTTATTGATAAATTTCTTTTAAACAAGATTAACTGCGGCGCCTTATCCATAGATACGAGTAAATCTGGTCCCCGAAATTCAAGGTACAGATTTTTCAAAATTGGGTTGAATGTTCAAGAATAAACTGTTTCAGTACTTAACGACTCCGTGAATGCAATTTTGAAAAGGATCAGACATAAAATATTCAGGCGTAAAATCCTTTGCCTGCTGTGAAATCAAGCTTTGGAAAGAAAGTTAATTGCATTTCATGCCAGCCTGTGGGGCTTAGCTAAAGTTAAAAAACACACACTTCTAGGGTTTTTTTTTCCTTTCCCCCTTTTCCTAGTTAAGATGATCCGTATATTTTTGTTCAAAGTAACACTAAAACCTTTATTTCCTTAATCACTTCTACGTTAAGATGACTGGTTCGTTGATTTTGGTTTAGATGCACAAGAGCCGTATTTGGTCATAATCTTTCAAACGTGTTGTACTTTTATTCAAGGAAATAAAACAAATTTATACGTTTGTACTTTGACTAGTACAACTTGATTGTTACATTCGGCATTGGTTAGAAATGTGTTAATTCTTGGCTACTGAATTTGAAATTGGGGTAAAGTACTTTTTATGTGTTTAAAGAATTATGGAAAAGAGAATGCCCTGAAAAAATGAATTTTAATGCCATCAAAAATATACTATATATGGTTCAAAAATTGAAAGATTTCTATATTATGTTTTTTTCGATGACGCAGAAGATTATTTTTTTCTGTTATTTAAAAGTGATCTATTGCATTGATACAATTCAATTCTACCAAGCAAATACATGAAGGGTGTTTCAAAAATCCGGAGCAATTGTAAAAACCAGTAATATGCAAGAGATTGAAGATAAAAAGATGCCGTCTGTACAGAAAGAATGGAAATGAAATCAATATTGATTTTGTCACAAAACCAAAATTTACTGGTCGTATAGTTTCCATTTTATGCCACCAGATGATTCTATAGTTCATAGGGCTATACTTTTCATAGGATAAGAAATTTGTCGGAGCAGCGGCTTACAAATGTCCATTGTACTATCCTCCTTTCAGAAAATTAGTTTTCAGACGAAGAGCCACATTTGTTTTGAAGCAGTAAGCAGATTTCTGTTGCTCATATTCTGCCGTGCCATCAAAATGATATTTGATGTTACGAAAAGTGTGGTTCATCATCTAACATCTAAGTTTCTGAATGAAGGAGGGTGATCTGAGGATACATGGAACATTTGGAAGCAGTTTCTCCGACAAATTTCTTATCCTATGCACCATCAACTGCAGAATCTGTATCTGTGGTGTAAATATGAAACTAATAAATTCTGTTCTTGCAAGAAAAAGATTTCTAGCCATTTATGCAAACGACATATTTTCATTTGTTTGCGAGGTATTGCTTTTTCAAATTGCTCCGAATTTATGAAACACCGTATTTCATTTCTATAAATATAATGATGAGATGGAAAGTGAATTTATTGAGGAGTAAATTAGTTTTGAAATGTTTGCTTTGTAGTTTTAGAGAAATGAAAAGTAAAGTCTTTCCTACTAATATTTTAAGATTTAAAGGCATAATGATCTCCATAAAGGCTGACTATAACAAGCTTTTGTAAGCCTGCAGGAGAAAGTAATCCATTTAAATGAATTTACTTTAATTACTATCAATGGCTAAAAAGTGTTCATAAAGAAACAGAACAGTACTCAATGAGATCTGTTTTAAGGTATAGACGAAATGATGACATTTTCATAATCATCATTTTCATTTTTGAAAACTTCGCAGTATGATTTCCAATAAATATGTATTTTTTACCATAATAATCGATACATTCATTCAATTTCACACAGGGGAATTTATTACCAGGAATGGTAATAAATAATATCTATATTTTTACAAATAATTTTATATCAAAATTGGTAAATTTACTTATAAAATGCAAATATAACAACGCTAATTTATGCCCAGTAACCTTATGGCTTAACTAACGCCATCATATTCCTTGCATGTTTTTTTCTGTTTTAGTTCTCGATATATATATAATTATATAAACACATTAAAACGAAAAAATCACACTTCTAGAATTGCAGCATTTATTGCGCATTCGTTGAGTTTGTATTTTATAATATTTTTATTATTATCCCGTTTTGTTTATTCTTATATAATTATATATCCCTATTCTTATATCCTTATTGAAACATCCATATTGATCATTTTATTGCATTTCTTCTTTACGTTTGTTGTTTATGATTTTTTGTTTTTATGTAGCTTTTACTACTGATTTGAATGTTTCTTGTATATATATATATGTTATATTCACAGAAAATTATATTAGCTTTGACAATATATTATACCAACAAATTAAAGGACTTCCACATGGTGGATCAGCTAGTAATGCTCTAGATAATTTATATATACACTATTTTGAAAAAGAAAATATTTACAATAATTCTTATATTATGTATATATTGATGATTTATTAATATGTTCAACAGTAGAAGACTACACACCACAAATTGACTTTTATCCTGAATATTTGATATTACTGAAAACTAATGAAGGTTTTTCTTCTACAGATTTTCGAGATCTTGAAATAAGAATAATTGATAATAAATTAAGTACTGAGATTTATGATAAAAGAAACACTTTTCAGTTCAATATAAACAAGTTACCTTTTAGGAATAGCAACATTAGTCGTCAAATATATAGAAATAGCGTCTTAAATTATATTCATAGAATAACTATTTTAGTCACAGACAGATTAAAACAGCTGTCTCATATTAATACATTTCTTGAAAATGCTATGAGATATGAGTATCCTATAAATTTCATGTATGCTTATGTTAATAAGAAATATTTAACAGCATTAAATTAAAAGTCTTTTAGATTTATATTGATGTGATCATATATAAGGAATTAACAAAGATTTTAGTAAATCACTTCATAGGTAGATGGCGCCACTAGATTAAAGATAAGATTGCATCATATATTCATTTATTTATTTTTATGTAAATTTCCAAGAAATATATATTATTATAAAAGGTTAAATTTTATTTATAGTTAATATTTTATAGCATTAAAAGCTTAATTTAGAAATATTATTTTCACTTTAATTGCGGAACTGTCTTTAGGATAATGCTCAAGTCCTAACAATATTTATAATTACTGAATTGGTATGTTATAAGTTATATACTTTCTCGTTTCTAATCTTGAAAGATTTTGGGTATTTATTCCCCTATTTTTTCGTTTTTCCAATAATTGGCTTTCGCAGTGTTGACGTCATAAAATCTAGATTTAATGCGACATATCAGTTCCCAAGGCTGATAGGCATTTCATTGTTAGAATTCCAATTCTAGGTTGTCTTTTTTCATAGAGTAATAGTCTTTTATCAAACTATCTTTTGTATTTCATTTGTATGATTATTGATAAGGTAATTTGAATTTAAGTTTTAGATTAACATTTGTATATATTGAAAATATAACACATGTTTTGATTAATTGAAATATTTAACTATATATATACATATATATTCATTTATTTGTTTATAGTCATGGTAATTATGCCAAAAAAAAGAAATAAATAGTATAATGTTGAATAAAAATATTTAATGTAAAGTAAGTTTTGAAACCTTCTAAAACTACAATAGACATTTCAATTAAAATTCTCTAGGAAAATTATGTCTAATTTTTTATTCGTTTTATTACCCTTGAGTTTTTTATTTGTATGCATTTGGGACAAAATATTAAGGCCAGCAATAATTTTTAACTAAAACTAGACTACAAATCTGCAAAATTACCTTTCTTATCAAATAATTATATTATTCTTGGAGTCATTGTTTCAGAGAATTTCGTAGTTATTCTCAGCTCTTTAATGGTATTGTTCTATTTTCTGTATGCACAAGTTTCCCGAAAAAGAATCCGAGTAAGTTCTCCATGGGATCTAAATCCGGAATTCCTGTCAGTTAAGTACTTTTCCAGGGATGACTTCATTGGTGTGGTGCGGAAGTTTGGAGAGGGGGTTCCAGCTCAGTTGTCGTCCTCTTCATCTGACCGAGGTTTAAAATTACTTGGTCAGTCCCAAAATAGCCCTCGTGTTGCTTCAAAACGGGACGTTAATATAACTAAACTAAACTAAAATCCAGGAATTACATAAACCATGATTTTGTTCTATCTGCAGAGTAAACGGCTGTTCTATCTTTCAGCAACAATTAACCATTAGTTGTTAAAGTGAAAATTTTATGTACATGCGTTTTATGAACAGACGTTTATTAAGTGATATATATAGTTATCTCGTATTATTGGAATAAGACAGGGTATCTGAAAACATTGACACCATCCTTAATTCCTTAAATATCGATCCCAGATATTTATGTCAAATTAAAAAAAATATTAAATTGTGCAAAAAATTCGGTGAATTTTAGAAAATCTCTAAAATTTAAATTTGAATTGATTTCCGTACACAAAAACTTGTAATAAGTAAAATGTTTTTTATTGATTAATAAGTTGATGTATACAAAAATTATCTAAAAATGGCCAGATTAATAAAGATATTAAAATTCCGACTTATGTCATTTCTCGTTACCTCTACGAAGAGAAAAATTCATGTACGTGAATTACATTTCAGGGGTTATGCACCAATCTCTAAAGCAAACAATGGTTATGTGAAGAAATAATAATATTGCTAGTTTGTTAACAATAGTAGCAATAATGCGCTTACATGAAGTTTACAAAGCTTATAGAAAATACTTTCCACCCATGCCAATTTAGAATTACAATCGTCTGATAATACTTCTTTGCAAGCTTTAAGCTTGCTTTTGTTTATTGTTAAATATTTATAGAAGCGATTGTGTCGAGCACCGACCAAAGTCAGATGTTATTTGCATATGCAAACATTTCTGCATTAGGTGATTAGCATTTATCATCAAAATGTTTACATTTTAATATACGACTTCCTCAAAAGCTTTGATCAAATATATCTTTGGGAATTAGTTTGATATATGGTTAAAATTTTATACATCATTTAATTAAAGTATGGGGAACATTTTACTCAATGTAACTTTTTATTACTGGGGAGCGTATAAAAATTTAAATTTTTTATTTCTTGAAAAATTATCATCTACAATTTATCATCGATTTCATATAATTTAATAGGAATGAAAGCGATCTCAGATTTTGTGGACAACCTGTATAATTAAGTGAAAGAAACTAGAAAAGTAGAATAATTTAGAAAAAATGTCTAGGGTAATTTTCATAAAAAACATTAGAAAGCAAATCTCGTTTATTATAATTGAGATTAATATAAAATATATTTTAGGAAAACGAAAAATTAAGTGTTTTTATCTTTTTTTAGCTGTTTTTTAGCACCGTTCACGTCTCTTAGAAAGCATTTCCCTATCTCTAAGGAAAAATTCGAAGGGAATACCGGAGTTCCACTCAAAAGAAAAAAATCGAAATAAATAAATTCGAGTGGAACATTATTTTAAATGTTAATGAAGTTAAAAATTCGGAGAAAACAGTTTGAGAGTTGCAGTTAATGATTTTCCTAAGAACCCTGTATATAAACGACTTAAAATCCGATGTTTTTCATCGAAAGGAAAAAGGAATATGAGAGACATTTTAAATGTTCTGCGTCATATTGATGAACACATCAATAAATTTATCATTTGAAAAAATATAAATATTCTTTTCTTACTTTTTTCGTAAAATTTGGTAGTGAAATAAGGAAGCTAATTTGTAAGGAATCCGCTTCTAGAAGCGACAAGGTTGCAATGCGCATGACGTTTAAAAACCTAAAATATCTTGTAAACATAAAAAATTCATATTTCTATGAATTTTTTAATATTTAACCTAAAGTCATGGTTAAAAAAAAACGTAAAGAAATTTTTTAATAAATCTCATCAATTTAAAGAGTAAATTAATAAATTTTGCATCATTCTCATTTTTGATTAATATATTGTAGACCATTTCATTTTATGCTTTCATCTCTACTGACAAGATAGTTTTAGTTTTCTTACTGTGTAATGTGAAATTTATTTTTATTAATTTAACGTAGGTTATTTATTTTTATTAATTTAACGTAGGTTATTTATTTTTTATTAATTTAACGTAGGTTATTTCATTTTATGCTCTTATCTAGTGCCAACAAAATTTTAATTATTTTGCTGTGCAATGCATAATTGAGTTGTATCATTTTACAGACTATATATTCCTGTATATTATAAAAGATATCGTTATACAGGATGTACACAAATGAAGTGACAATTTAAAAAATTTATAAAAAATAAAACTATAGATATAACTTTCAGATAGGTAACGCGGCGTTACGCCGTTCTAAACCTGTTACAGCTAGAAAATTCCTTACGCAATGGCTACCGATCAGCAGAAGCCGATGCGTGTTTTCTGATTTCTTTTTTCAGTTTTTCTTGGATATCACGAAAACTCTTCAGTTCTCACACTACATGTGAATTAACAAATTAAAGAGCTTAAAATTCCCCACAAATACATGCTTTTATTTTCCTTCCATTTTTAATATTTTCTCAGATAATGGCTCTAAACAAATTTTTAATTTCTAGTAATTTACGACCCCCTAGACCACCGAAATGGTATTTTACCTATCTGAAAAAAAACTTTTTGAGATGCGCTCTCATTTTTAAAAAATCGTATTTCCAACGTTTTTAGTGTTTTTTATGTTAATTTTTTAAATGTGTCACTTCATTTGTGTACACCCTGTATTTATGGCCTGAGAAAAAGACGAAACATAACTATATTAATGTGATTTTTGAATTTTTTACACACTTTTATTTAACTTGACTTGTTTCATAATTGTAAAGAAGGAATAATTGGGAGTTAATGCTTAAACTTTTATCCCATACAAGCGGTTTAACGTGGTAATGAATTTGAAAAAAATTATTTCTAGATACCATAATATTTATAATAATACATTGTAAATTAAAGAATGAAGGCTAGAAAATAATTGATATAAAAAATTTTCTATTTTTCATCGCACTAATAAAAGAGCGTTTTAAAAAACAGTTTTCATTAAATTTTTTCCGCTACAGGTGGCATAACAAGATCAAATGTCGTCCTGGGGTTAGCATTTTTTTTCATTTACTCGTTAAATTTGGCTTTGTAAAATGAGATTTTGTCTTCACTGACCCCCTCCACCCCAAAACTAGCGTCCCAGACGTGTCTCTTCCTTTTCGATTGGTCACTGTGTTAAATTTAAATAGTTTAATTACATAACGTCCCTATTTGAAAAAACGCGAGTGCTATTTTGGGACAGAACACGTCATTTTGAACCACGGTCAGACGACGATGACAGCTATACTGAGTTGCTGCACCCTTCTTCAAGCTTCCGCGCCATACCAGCGGGAAGGCCTTTGCCCTACGGCGTCAGATTCAACGTGCAACAGGCTCACATCCACAGCAAAACGTCGGTAAAATCCGGTTTCGAACTCGGAGCCCTCTGGCCCGAAACCGAGATCTTGCCCCTAGGCCACCGCGACCTCGACATTGCTTGAAAGCTGTCGATTTTGTTTGCTGTTTCTATAATATGAAACCGAACACTTTCTTTCAGAATACTTAACTGAGCCGGGTATTTAAAGAATATGACCCCTCCCCCCGTCGAACTTCGTTTTAAAACATTACCGTAAACAACCAGAAATATTTAAATAAAATAGGTTGCAAATGAAATAATTATCATTTAATGCCTTTTTTGTTCATAATATCATTTGCATGATTTCGGAATAAATTATCCAGCATACTTATAATTTATGCTTTTTTGCACCCACAAAACATTGAGGAAACAGTTTTATTCCTTGCGATGTTTGCCGAGCAAACATCGCAAGCACGAAAAGAAAACTTTTAACTACTCTGTTTTAGTTAACTAAAGTTTCTTAAATTATTTATGCTCCTTCAACTTATTTTTTTCTTTCATTCTTAAAGAAAGAAATTTTTAATTCAGTCATTATCCATTAATTTTTTCATTGCCTTTCATTTAATTAAATACCATGATTAAATTATAAAGCAATAAAATGAAATTTTTTTAAAAGTATTTGAAAAAAGCTCTGTAATTTTTATACTATTGAAAAATAGGGGAAAGATAATTTCCTTACGAAAAAATATTGTTTTTCGACTTTCTCTTATACGACGTGGAAAGAAAGCATTTTAGACATCAAATAATTCGACATCGTTTAGTTCTATTAACGTAACTTTTTAAAGCAACATGAGGGCTATTTTAGGACGGATCTCGTAATTTTGAACCGCGGACAGATGACAAGGACACCTGAGCTGTCACTCTCTCTTGCAAACTTCCACACCGCACTAACGGGAGGACGCTTGACCTCTTACGTATGATTTAATGAGCAACAGGCCCAATACACGACGTATCTTCAGTGGAATCGGGTTTAGAACCCGGAACCTTCCGGCCCCGAAGTTGAAACCCTACTTCTAGGCCACAACGGTTCTAATTCGACCTCGATATTTTGATGAAACTCCACGTTGCAGATCTCTCTAAGTTAAAAAAGAAACTGTTTTGGAATTTTGTCTATCTCTCTGTGAGCAGGAAAACTGAAATGCGTAATAAGATAGACGAATGAAATTTGATACGAGATCTTTACCTCAAAAGTGAAGATTTGAATCAAATTTTAGGATTTCGTTTTAGAGGGTGAAATTTGTTACTTCGACTTCACATCAAGATTGCAGATTTCGCTCAAATTTGAATTAAAATCCTTCATAGGGAAGTCGGTCTATCTATGTCATGTGAAAACCATAACTCAAAAACACGATGAGTTAGATGGATGGAATTTGGTTTATGGTTTTATCATCTGAATTTCTTCTGTGTCAAATTTTGGACAAAATATGTCAAGGAAGGAGTTATTATTGTATACGACAAGGCCGCGGGGAGAGTACTATCGCTGATATTTAGAAGTAATCTGATAACTAATTTTTCACAAAATAAATGCTATGATTGCATGAGAATACATATTAAGAATGCATGTATAAAAAAATTTCGGAAAAGATTTAAATGTGAAATTCAATGCCTATGCTAAAATTTTTATGAAAACTGATATGAAATCTATGAATTTTCAGTATCTTAATACAAATTGATTTCGGTAAAGATTTAATTTTAGGACATTTTTCACGACTAGATTAATCCGATGTCTTACCTTGCTTCATACAGAATAAAAAAAATTAAAATGTTTTGAAGATTAATATTTTTTTTGGTTATTTAAGCGCCTCCTTACTTTTACTGTTCCTTCATGTTCTTTACCATTTGAAATACATCACCATGATATCTAGTTGTCTATGTACTTATTTCATTGATTTTCATAGTTGAAGTCGGTGATGAATTAAATTTTTTCATTATTTCCGTTGTTAAACGAAAAGTCCGGATTATGATACAGGGTAAAAATCAGGTTGATGAAATATAGCGACTTTCTATGCATAAAGCTTTCTTGCAGTAAACAAGGATTCGTAACCGAAATTTTTAGGTTAATGAAATGTTCTGATTGTGAAATAAATGATGTTCATTGATGTTATATCATCTTATATGCCTTGAAAAAAATTAGCAGATGAATATTTAAAAATATGACTGGTTACATGCCCAATTAACTAAGCTAATTTGCTTCTGGATCTGTTTGATGGCATGCCTTGAACTTTTCTTTATCTGATTTAATTTCACATTGAATGGCTGACTGTTAATAATGAGCGCACTTATGTTCCCGAACGCACTCCTTTACAGGGAGAATCAGAATTGATGAGCAAAACATTAAAGAATGGTAGAGTACGCTGCAACAAATATTTTTTTGTGCAAAAATGTATAGGCGCCAAGTTCTTCGTTGAAATAAAAACATAAGAAATACACATGAAGGAAAAATAAGCTGCCACCTTATAGCATTGTTGAGGTGTGTTTCTATACAGCAATGCCCCAGTAGCACAAATATATTGTACAATATTGAATATAGATATTGTACAATATTGAATATAGA
>BGPR01000231.1:202989-256858 GCA_013235015.1 Araneus ventricosus
ACAATATTGAATATAGATATTGTACAATATTGAATATAGATATTGTACAATATATATTCGCAATATCATATAATATTGTTCAATATATAATATTGTTCAATATCATATAATATTGTTCAATATATAATATTGTTCAATATCATATAATATTGTTCAATATCATATAATATTGTTCAATATCATATAATATTGAACCATATTGTACAATGTCGTGCAACATGTTGTTCTACCAGGGTACCTACAGTGATTACTCAGAATTACGTCCCCTAACAGTAATACAAGTTTGTATGTGTCGATGGGGGTGCTCGGCGTACATTTTTGGACGGATTCCATTGAGGATCTCGTTCTCGAATATTTGTCGCGGTCACACTTTTGCCAGAAATACCTGGCATCTTTGAAATTATGCTTGAATTTCTACAGCTGCCAAACACGTGTGGCTGTTTGTACACGCAAAATTGATCTATTATTATAAAAACTACTGTAAATTTCCTCACCGGCATATCTCAGGCCTTACACCCTCTTGGGTGGTCTGAGTCGGCGTGAGTTTTAAAATAAATAAAAAAACTGTATTAAAGAACTATTTGCCAACGATGCTGTCAGTAATTAATTTGAGTTTGCTTTCTTGTCTATTTCTTGCACTTATGTCTCAACGGGTCACTTGAGCCCATACAATAGTGAGCAAACTATATCTGTTGTAGCATATTCTACCACTTTTTAATGTTGTACCACGAGTTCTAAGTCACCCTGTATAATTCAAATAAATAATACTTTTTTGGTGTCCTTTGGTAATTACCCAGAGTCTTTTCAAAATCAGAAAAATTAACCATTTTCCAAGAAAATATTTTTTGATTTCCAAACACTTAAAGAGATATAAAGAAAATTTAATCGCACAGAATCCAACTGGCAAGTGATTGCTCGCAATTTATGTTTTTGTTGAAATATACTGATAAAATAGTTCAACGACCTGAAACGATCGTCGAAACAAAATGACTGTATATATTAGTGAATTGTCCTAAAGTACTAATAACAATCTCTGTGTGTTGACTGCAGATTTCATACTGTCGTTTGTAGTTAAGGAAGGAAATTGCTAAAATTCGCTGAGAAATGTCTTTATATATATATAAATTAGTGGTTGCTACTATATTTTCTAATAATTTCTTTTTATTTTACCGTTTCCTTTTACCTTTCCTTCCTACCATTAAAAATACTGTTGCCTGCACTTCTTGTTTATTTTTTTCTTTTCTAATAATAGATGGCACCACATCTTAATTGGTTACATTACGATTTTTAATTTAAGGCGGGATTATCCTTATTTTTTGTCTGTGAGTTGAATTTGGACATTTTAATTCCTTGCAAGAGTGGAGCAAGTTTGAATTTTTCTTCTTTACAGACATTTTTATGAAGGCATTTTTGCCGGAAGGCTAATAAATTTTAAATCAATCTTGTTAGCGGTATTATGTTTGTTTTTTCTTTCTGAAAATTTTTTGTTGTTTACTTATCTTGTTTGTCTTGTGGCTTGAGAAGTTTCGGGCTTTATAGAGGCTTTGGTTAGACTTAGGTCAAGCCTCTTACAGAAAAATTTCAAGATTTAATCCATTTCGAATTTAGTCTATAACCCTTGAAAAAGTGGACTAGAATGGATTCCTTGTCTGTTTAATTCGATTCTATCAGAGTTTATTTCGTGGTTTTTACTTTCTTTGAGCTATCATTGACTTCCTTTGTTTGTTGTATGCAGCGGCATGTTACCCGTTACTTAAACATTGTTTAAATTTTGTAAGGTATGTTAATAATTTATTTTTAAATATGCTTTATTTACTAATTTAACTTATTTGATTATCTTTATGCTATATATATATATATATAGAAGAAAGATTGATAAGAAGAAAGTTTTTGTCTTGTGTTTCTAAGTTTGTTTTGATATATATATACAAATAACTCGAATTGGAAAAGTACTTTCGCCCTTCTACTGAACAAAAAATTACAGCGGAAATTGATATCTAAATTTACGCTTTTAAAATAAACATAGATATTTATTGTGTCCACTAATCTCTACAGTTTTAACACCTAATCAGACTTTCCATCGTGAGCAAATTATTTTCCTTTCAGAATACATTTATTTCATTCATTTAATTTGGAGAAAAATTTAATCATGTAGCTAGCTGACGAACTTCGAAATAGGATTTGCTAGAATTGATAAAATCTTGAATGCATTAGTTTGGGAGGAAAGCGAAATTAACATTCTGGAAGACAAAGAAGCAACAGCAATAAAAATAAATTGAAAACATTACAGTAGGATGAAATTTCAATTTATCTTCTGTTCTGTGTGTGATTTTCACAAAATTATGCGACCAGGGTTCTATTTATGCTGCTCAGTAAAATTCTTCACTTTTTACACTATGAACTAGATAAATAAAGGAAGAGAAACCCTAAGGTTCATTGAAATTCATTTGAGCTTTAGATTCAGTTTTATTAACGACCCATTTTGAGACTACTCGAGGTTTATTTTGGGATGGATTCTATAATTTTTAGATGTGGTCAGATGATAAGGTCGACACCTCAGTCGGTACCCTAATTTTCAACTGCCACACCATACGAATGGGAGGACGTTTGGCCATCGACGTTAAATTTAACTTGACCAAAGCTCACACACAGCTAAGATCTTTGGCTGAATCAGGTTTCGAATCTGGAACTCTCCGGTTTCGTATTGTAAACTTTAGAAGAACATAATGCATTCAAGTCCTAACCATTTGACATCTCTTTTAAAAAATGTATCTTAAACAAATAAAGATTTCGACGCAAGCAGTTTTTACTGTGAAGTAATAAAAAAATTCAAATACTTATCGTTTAAATTTCAGTAAAAATTAAAAGATACATAATTTAGTTTAAAACCAAACTCAAAAACTGCAGCTGATGAATTAGAGTGACTCATCATTTATATGCCACGAGCTATATTGAACAATTATTTTCATTTTGGGTTTGTCGCTTTTCTGGACATCAGTAAATAATCTTATTTGAGTAGTTGATGATCATTTTCTAAATTATAGACAACAGTTTGAATTCTTAAGCATGTTACATTACGTTAGTTTAGGACAGTTAGAAATAGAAATTACAATTAACTAGAATCTGAATGAGAAATTAAATGCTATAGCATTCATTCTTTCAATTCAAATTAAAGTAAAAATAAATCATCGATCTATTATTGCAGCTCATTAAAGTGTTTACTGTCCGCTAAATTTTTTTGGAGCTTCAAAAGCGTGGTGATCATCTAAAAAAATGAATTTGTTTTATTTTTGGGTCCACAAACTGCTTGATATCAGCTTCATTAGATAATTGTTTTTTCTAGTTAGAGTTTGAGCTTAACCGAGGGCGTATGGTATAAGGGAGGTGAGTGCTTTTAATCTGGGTACTTCTCACTGTGGAAAGTCCACTGTACATTTAACATCGACATATATATTATAACATTAGTGTCTTATGGGATCGATACACTCAAAGGTATATTCCAGGAGCTTTAATGCTAAGTTTCAAGAGTTGATTCAATTGCCTGAACCCTAGCAGGCCAACCACAAAATCCAAATCAGCCCTTTAGCTCAGAGGTTCCCGACCTGTGATACGCGTACCTCTGGGGGTACGCGGCGAACCAGTAAGGAGTATGCGAAAATGATGGCCAAAAACACAAAATATAAGGAATTAAAATATAATAGAATTTTGTTCCCCAAATTCGTATGAAAAATAAAAGTTGTGTAAATTTGAAAGCAGATTCATGAAATAAGAAAAAGGTAGGAGTAGACTAAGACCTGGTAATTGATTGATACATGGCTGTCACCAGCCCCGCCCACCATCAATCATATTGCCCCATTATGCAAGAGCCAGTCTTCGCAAAAACTTTAGATTCACTAGCGCCACTGTTCTTTTTGTCGCTTTCTTTTGTTCTTTTCGCATAGGGTTATTCAGAAAAATCACGAATCCTCTCAGAGCTTCTTGTTCCGACCATTTTATTTAAAACACGAATCTAAGCAGGCATGGATAGTTGATTATCAGTAAGACTAATTACTAGCTTTCATCATAAGTTAATGCGAAATTATTTAAATGCTATTTTGTTTTTGCGTTGAGCTAATACTATTATAAAGAACTGAATGAAATATAAAATCAAAAATAAATAATACAAATGTTATTAAGTTAATTCGAGTCGTTTGTCTCTTAACCCTTTGACTACTATTTTTTTAAATTTTTTATCCAATCTTAATTTTTTAAAATTTATCCGATTTTCTATGCCAAATTTAAAAAAAAAATTATTCAATTCTCTATGTGAATGAAGATAATAGGAACCAAATAAGCGAAATTGATTGATTGAAGGAGTTTATATATATATATATAGTTGGATATTTTCCAAACAATCAAAATTCAAGTAGCATTTTCAATATAAACACTTATTAAACTAATAATTAAAATTAAAAATAAAATAATGTTACCTTATTAATAATCATACAATGAAATACAAAAAGATAGATTAAAAACTAATGTATTAATACTAGTTAGATATTATTTCTATGAAAAAGACAAACCAGAATTCCAACAATCAAATGCTTATCAGCCTTGGGAACTGATATGTCTTATTAATCAGAATTTAAAAGCGCCAACCCTCTGCGAAAGCCAATTGTTGGAAAAAAACAAATAGTATGGGAGTAAATCTCCAAAATATTTCAAGATAAGAAACGAAATCTATATATATAAAACCCTTCACATTATATATATATATATATATATATATATATGAGCGAATTTTAAACCATAGGCTGGGACATAATACTGCCATAACCAAAAAACCATTTTTATGCATAAAACGTGACTTTTATTAGTTATTGCAAAAAATTATTTAAATATTTAGATTTCATCAATATTATTGCAAAAAATATGTGTATTGCTTACCAGTAGATCAAAACTATTGAACATACATTCACAAAAGAAAAGTCTTCAGTAAAGAATGGCGTTTGGAGGGAAAATAGGCCGTGCCATCTAGGTGAGTAAAGATGAATTGTGCACAATTGTTTTTGTTCTACTACTGGGACATTTTAAAGTGAGTTTATCCCCATAATAATTTAAGATGCGAGTGGGACGTACATGTCCCGTTAGTAGTCAAAAGGATAAGCCCTTCACATTATTAATAAAATCTATTTTGCGCAGAGTGATGGATGATGGGAATATAACGTTAGGGGTACTCAAAAATAAAAAATCTTATCATCGGGTACGGGAGTAAAAGAAAGATTGGGAACCACTTCTCTAGCTGATTGATGTATTGGGTACAGTATTACTCCTCTCTTTTTCCCGATGCAAGGACATACTGGGAAGAGAACACCGGTAGGTAAAATTCTTCAAAGTCTAACAGGAAACCAGCAACGTCGGCATAGAGAGCTAGCAAGTGAGGGATACCTCCCAAAGAATCTGGATGCAAACAGTGGAGTGTTCTTACGAGGGTGGGAAGAGAGAACTAAAAGCAGATGGTGGAAAGAATGGTCAATCGGATATAAGACCAAATCTTTAAGGCATCCTCTGGAACACGAAGCCTGTCATTCTGAAAGGAGATGTGCCACTGGGGGGCTGTTACTATGAAACTAAAAAGTACAGTTGTTTAAAAATGCTGTTAAAACTATAAAGAATAGTTTTCTTGAAATATATAACTATAAAATTGTTTGAAGTGACGAATAATAAGAAGAATTTGCAGTAAATAAAATGCTGTGTTGTTAATTTTATATATTCAAGAATAAATCAAATCTCATAATGAATATAAATCTTCTTTAGTATATTAATGTAATAAATTGTTTTAGAAACAATCTCATTGCTTTAAAAGTTTATATGAACATAATTATAATAATTTCCAACGAGTGTATTATAAGCCTTCGTATAAAGGGTTAGAATAGAAATTCACTAGCTGACTTTGCGTTGATAAGTTATACATACAGAAAAGATCCATTATCAGACCCATTCAGTACGAATTTTGATAAGTATAAATTATTTTATATTTTTGCCCGAAAAACCGAATTTCAACCATCATAGAAGAATTTGTATTTCGCCAGTTCCTGAAAGCCATCGGTTTGAAGTTACCAGTGGGATTAAGATGCTTACATCAGACTTTAATAAAGTCTGATGTGAGTATCCAGATTGCATTATTTCAAAGTCTTTTTCCTAAAATAATTTTTTGGTAGACCGAAATTAACCATCATCAATCAAAAACCGAATATCAACCATCATAGAATAATTTGTTATTCGCCAGTTCCTTAAAGCCATCGGAATGAACCTGCGTACCAGTGCGATTAAGATACTCACATCAGATTTTAATAAAGTTTGATATGGGAGCAGACTTTAATAAAGTCTGATTTTCAATTCCAGTTATACCTTTTACAACTCACTGACTTATTTGGCGTAATGTGATCAAATAGGTCCTTGCGCCATAAACCCCCAAACTAAACCAAACCAAATCCAGATTGCATTATTTCAAAGTCCCTTTCCTAGAATACTTTTTTCGGTATTCAAAACTTCTATAGACTGAAGATTTTGTATTGTTGTTAATATTTATTAGAACCTTAAAACTTTTAGAACTCTTTCAGCTCTCTTTGAAAATATAGAATTTTTCGAGAATCAATGTTAGCTGGCCTAAATAAAACTATTTGAAACTTTGATTGTGAGTCAAATAATATGTTTTCAATTAAATAAAGTAAATTCAAATCCTATATTTTTTTCAAATCGATATTTTGGTATGCCCTTTGAGAATAGTACATATAATGTTATGAAAAATGTATTCAAGCTTAAAACTGGTAAAACGAAATGTAGCAAACAGAGGAGAGATGATCTTTTGGTCCACGAACGACATGCCGAAAGACGTTAAAAATTGTTGAATTTATAAATTTCCCATCCTTCAATCCAGAAAGGAACCCAGAGGGAATGTTCTCGCCTCGTCTTTCTCATACACTTATGTTTTTTGCTTCGTAGTGTAGTGAAGAAACTTTTCCTATTGTCCAAAGTGGTCCAAGATTTTGCATCTGCAATTTTAGTTCTATGTCTACACACAAAGTTTTATTTTTCTAGCTTATTGCGGTTTTGAGTTATCGCTTTCACAAACGAGCGAATAAACAGGCAGACACCCAATGAAATGGATGAACTTATGCGTAATGATTCTAAGATTGAATGATAAATTTTATCCATTTAGCTCGTTGTGTTTTTGAGATATCGTGTTCACATGCACACGAAAGGGCAGGCAGATTTTCCCCAAATTTGATAGAAATTTGTAATTTTGGTAAAAAGATTACACACCAAATTGCATACGTCTAGTCTGCTCTATTTTTGAGTAATGGTGGTCACAGACATGGCATGACGCCACCCCACACCCTGGTGCCTATAACCCCAAGGGGTATCTAACCAGTTGGATGGATGCAGGGTGGATGAGTACAACCACTTCCGCCACAGGGCCCTGAGACCCCACACGAATGCCATACCCCGAACAACTTTAAATTCTCCCCTACCCCATGATTTAAACTTATGAAAAAACCACAAAAGTTATGCTGTACCAATTACAGATTTATAGCAAATAAAAGCCATGTCTGGGAAATGCACTCTTGAAGAGTTTGACATTTACAGACGGAAATGATAATAAACATTTAAACTACAGAACTTGATTAAATACTATACAAGCAGGAAACACACAAAAAAGTTTGGAAAATAAACACAATTAAACACTAATATCCCCAAAAAACTGTTCTGAATAAAAAATGAACGAAGAAATTTAAGAAAATAAAATAAATTTTGACACAAATTGTTTGTACTGTTGGTTTTTCGGCAGTTGATTTTCTTGCTCCTAAAAACCCACGTTCTTCCTTGCTTATACCACACGCATGCTGAAATTTCAGTAGAGCACGAATCTAAGGATGTATAGGGAATTTGTATTCAAGCAGTTTTTATTTTTCTCAGATTTCCCTAGGGTTGTTCATTAGGAGTTTATCTCTCTTGTTACTGTCTGACGGTGGCTTGACTGTTCGAGACAATTCCCTATTTAGAAAACGCACATAAACACAGATGGGTTTGTCCAAAGAAGGTACATAAGCTGAAGGCACAATCAGAATTTTCTCAAATGTTTTCAGTTGATGGCTTGCTGGCGAAAAGATTGATATCGCAGAGAAAGGTTTACTAATGAAAGAACTGACTGGACCCTTGATTTAAAAGTTGATGTGTTCGAGGCTTAACTGGGTCGCTAGATGTCTGGCTTAAAAAGTTTCTGGTAATTATGAATGTGATAGATAATCCCACTTCTGCCGCGGGACAGATGATTTGACGCAACTCTCCTGTACCATTTTGTTCTTTTGACACTTTAATAAACAGCCATATTCCAAAAACGGTTTTTAAACTCGGATATGTCTAAAAAGTGGAGATGCACTAAAGTCGAGGTTGTATTTTTTGACGATTATGATCCATTTCTCCTTGTATACGAGAAGGTAGAAAACGCCATTGAGTAGACATTAATTTATTTCGTCCCGCTTTCGAGTAATGGATGCTCGACTAGGAGCTCTAATTAACCAATGAATCGGAAGTTATGTCTAATTTGCTCCATTTTTGAGTAATAGTGTTCACAGACAGACACTTTGATAAACAGGCATATTCCAAAAACGGTTTTTAAACTCGGATACGTCTAAAAAGTGGAGATACACTAAAGTCGAGGTTGTATTTTTTGACGATTACGATACATTTCTCCTTGTGTACGAGAAGGTAAAAAACGCCATTTAGTAGACATTAATTTATTTCGTCCCGCTTTCGAGTAATGGATGCGCGACTAGGAGTTCTAATTAACTAATGAGTCGGAAGTTATGTGGAGCTTCTGGAAAGGTTAATGAAACAAAGACGACAGATAAGAGAAGCAAATGGATCCTTGGTTTTCTTTCCTTTTTAGTCAATTCTGGCCTTTAACTTCGCTTCACTGCTCTAATTATCCTATGTCAGAGTCTAGATGAAGGGATAAGTTGACATTAGAGAACAGATTTTAAATTTTCAGTAAAAAGGGGGAAAAATTAGATGCCTTGGCATTCATTTGGGTTTTCTTTTATTGTTTTGTGAGAAATACGAATAGCAACTTCAGTCGGGAAAAATTCGCTCATCTATTCTTTGAACGCAAGTTGCTCGAATGATTGTATAGGAATTTTTGTGTCAAAAGCAATGAATGCTCGAGCACAGATTCAGTTAAGATTGTTGTTTTCCACAATATTTTGAGATAGCTTAAATAGTAAAGTAACAATACAATGCTAAAGAATGATGTTTACCACAAGAAGATTCTAAGATTGAACTCGATTGAATAAAACAGAAGATCTACATTCCTTTATTATGATATGAAATTTTAGCAATAAATGAATAAATATGTAATATAAATAAGTTAACCGATGTTAGAATATGCTTTTTCAATGTCATGTGGTGGAAAACTGGAACATTTTATAGATCCTTTTTAAAAAGGAGTTTTCATTGATTTACATAATTCATCGTGGAAAAATAAATCACGGGATATTTTGGAAAACCTTTTGATGATATAATGAGTAAATGTTAGTTATAAAGTTGAACTTGTTTAATTAACAAGAAATACATTATTTGAGCAAATATGCAACTGAATACATTCGTATCATTTGAATGCAAAAGATATAATCTGTTCATGCCAGGTTCGTAGTAAGCATAATTCATTTAAAAATTACTTTTCACCCTTCATGGGCGAAAAAGCCTAAAAGGAAAAGAAGTAATTGCACAAGGAAGAACTAGAAGACTAGCAAATGTTAATTTCCTGCTTGTATAAAATAGCCATGGAAACGATATGTCGAAATATTAAAATAAAAACCCTTAAAAGACATTAGAATTAGAAGATCCCTTTGCCCTGGAAGCAGGATTGCAATTCATTTATCTTCTCTTAGTCCATATTCAGATGGCAATTTATAGGAACTCAAAATGAAAAATTTTCAGTCATCTGATGAATAATCTTACGACGATAAAAGATTACGAATGATAGAAATCAGTTGCAGTTATGATATTTGAACCGGGTTTAAAAGTTGAATAAAATTATTCACATTGTAAGTTTTAAAATGAATTTAACATCAATGTTATGAACGCGATCGCGTTTTTAAATATGAATCAAAGACAGATTCTGATGAAATTTCGTAATCAACTGATTGCGTGCATCTAGGCAAAAGTTAATAAATGCATTCATCTTCCGAAATTAACTGCAACGCGTAATTTCCCATAATTGTATTAAAGTATAGTCAACATTTCCTATTTAATGATTCCGTGAAGGTTTAAAATTTTGTTCTGTTTAACAGCGTTTCTTTTGTCAAAGCATTATTCTCGTGGATTAAGTGATAAACTTAAACGTTTATTATAAAATTTTAAGCTAGAAAACTAATTTATATTTTTTTCCACCTTGAATTGAAATCCAACGTAAACTATTATCAAAGACATAAAGGTTTTGGAAATATTCTTCTTATGTTGGGAAAATGGAAATAAATTGAATTTGAAAATACAAAGCCCTTGTTTCTTGATTGTTAACACTTTGAGCGGTCAGTACTTTTGATGCAATAATCTTAAATTCTTAGAAATGAGCCTTTGAAGAAAATATTTTGGATTTTTTGATATGTAATCAAAACATTGAAATCTCAAAAATATTTTACAAATGGAATTTTAAGAAAAAAAATATCTAGTATATAACAATAATCTGCTTTTAAGTTGAAAATACAAAACGGAAAATACCGGTACGACCATTAATTGGGTTAAATTCGCAAAATCATTCTTATTCTTGCTCGTCGTTTCAGTAAAAAAAGTATTTAATTGAAACTGGCTTAATTAATGAAATCGAACAGTAATAATAAAAAGTATAATATTAAGTAACACACAAACCCTTAATTATTTTTCTGATTGAATCATTACATGAATCTAAAAGAATAATTTAAGACAAGCTCTATCGGGATACTAAAAGTTGTATATTTTACACACATTTAGAAGATTATTTGTGTTTGGAAACATAGAAATAATTACAAAAAATGACCACAGTTATAAAAGTTTAATAAGATACATAATTAAAAGACGTATAAGAAGAAGTTTGAAAATAAAAAGAAAAAATGCTGTGATGGCAGCTATAGAAATTAAAAAACAAATAAATTTGGGCAAATGAAACATCACTCGTTTGCCAATTGTTTTAGGACGGAACTTAATTTAACAACATCTTTAGCTCGAAAGAAAAATATTTGGGTTCAAGCATCTGATTTAAATTTTAATAGTTTACTCATTTTTAAAATGCAACGATAGATGTATCAAAGTTTGATCTTTGCCTTTTCGCTTCAGTATGCGTATTTGTTTATTTAAATGATATTATTCATGAAAGAATGAAAAAACTAATTTAATGAACCTTTTCCAAGGCTTTCGTCGCTTTACTGAGCATAATAAATAAATTTGAAAATAGGCACCTTGCAAATTATTCTTTATATAATTCTTTAAAAAGTAGCAATGGGCTATGCTAAATAACGTTAATTCATTAGGAATATGGTAACATATAAACAAGAACATTAAAGCTTGAAAATATCTCTGTATTTTGTTTTCGAGTTTTTGATTTTGCCACAATCGCTCAGTTACAAATGCCAATTGAATGTGTTCCAAACAAACTAAAAAACTTCCTACGAGACATTTTCGTTATTAAAACTTGAAGCTTAAAATCTTGATAATATGTAAGTGCAATGATAAAAAATTCGCTCTTGGTAAAGTTTTGCAATAAATAGAACGAAATTGAAATTCATTCAAAAGATGTGATCATCAAGGTTTGATTTTTTCCCCGGTGAAATTGTTAAACACATTTGTCACCATTGTTAAAATGCTTCAACCCTTTCTTTTCTTGTTAGTTCTTTTGGTAATACTAAGTACATAATGAATTCCCCTCCCCCAAGTCCTGTTACGCTGCCTCATCGTGGCGGGGATGGTGGCCCTGTGTGGAATGGGCGATGTTCGTCTGGAGTTTTTTCTCCTGGCAGGGTCACTCAAGGCGTGAAGGCCATTCCATTATACCCAGCTAAAGCATAAAGGCAATGGACAAAGTCAGACTTCTTCACTCGGGCGTCCAAGGTCTAGTGCCAACAGAAGCTGCACTCTCCTCTTTTATCATGAATCGTTCGCCTATAGTATTGTTTTTCTGTGGGCGGGCGGACTCTTGGACTTGGTCTAGCTGAGGACTAGAACAAGTGGAATGAGAAACAACAACAACATAATGAATTTTAAAACCATAGCTCTGAACGTCTGTTAAAGCGGGCTTTAAATATTTATGATTTAAAATAAATCTTTTCAGCTTTCTCATCCCCTTTTGGTTCCCAAATTCTCTTGGGTTAGTATATATTTTATTTTATAATTAAAGGTTCGAGGCTCGTTTGATAGCTATACCCATCAAACTTCAGGTAAAATACCGAACTCGAACACATGCTACTGAAATTTTTATTTAATTTATATATAGAAACACGAAATATACCTGCGATATATTTCAAAAGATTCCAGCACATTGTGAGAAAACTACTCCATTTTATTTTAAGATAGAAAACGTTATATATCTCAAAGAAATATTTTCTTTGGGATTGGACCTAAAACGTTTCAGTCTAAAGAAAAGTTTAAAGAATCCTAATGTCCATATATTCTTATCAATTTCTCAACGGATAATTTTATTTTCATGTTACTAACTGATTTTGGCTAGGAAGAATCCGAGTTTATAAAAAAGTAGTATTTTCCCCTGTGTCTAGACTATGAAAGAAGAAGACCGCCTTTAATATTTTGCGTTATCGATCGAGTTCATAATTTTTTCTGCAGGATTTAGACTATAAAAGAAAATGTTTTTTATATTTTGCGTTATCGGCAACTCTATAGTAGCACTGAAGAATAATACTTGAATTTCTATAATTTTCCAAGAATAAAATAAACTTTTCCGGACCTCAAATACTTTTAAAACGTAAATAAAGAATGGAGCACAGAAATAATCGACCAAAATATCTTTAGTCTTTACTTAGCTTTTCCGGGAAGAATATTTTGAAAAATTACGTGAAAAATGGACCTTTAAGTGTTAACGTCCCACCAAAACAATAATAATATTAAGCAAACACAAGCATTTCGAGCCCCGGAATAATTCCTGACTTAACACTCGTTATAAGATGAATTCACGATTATCTAATGAGTACTGATGCGCGAATAACGAAAGTATCTCAATGAACTGTAAAGACACATATTTATGAGTTATGTTACACAGTTGGAAGTTTTAACATCAGATCAACTTAGGAAAGTAAGTAGAAGAATTTAATTCATGAAATTGTTTAGTGTATTGAATATCCTTAGCTTTGTTTAGATGGACATTGGTAGCTATATTTTCCCATCACTAATTGATATATTTTATTAGATTTAATTGAACGAACTTAAAATGTTTAGTAAAGCTGGTTACATTGATGCTACAGAGTCTATTGAAGAAAAAAACGAGGAATTTATATTTGAAGGCTAGTTTATACAATGTGATACCCTTCTGTTGCTTGTAAGCAGTCAAAAAGCAGCTACAGATAAAAAGTGCATTGAAAAGCAATTCTACGCAGCGAAATGGACCTTCTGTTCTGAACATACATTAAGAAAAGAAACAAATCAAACTCTACGCATAAATGAATACATGAAACAACTAAAAGCGCTTTTACAAACAGACACAGATATCACTGTTGCCACACACACTGACACAACTACTGTGAATCAGCATTAAAAGGATAAATACAAAAACAATTCTATAACAAAAAAGCCAAGGCATGATATTAATAAAAGTATGTAGGGATAATATATTAATTAGTAATAAAAACACAAAATATGACATCACACGGAGCTAGGACATTTCATGACAAACACATACTTTTTTCTACTGCCCATACAAAATAGTTTAATATTCCTTCAAAAGATATTAGAAACTCAGAAAGAAATTCAGGTTTGAAAAAAAATGAAATTGCTCTTAAGACTGCAGGAATTTTATTTATTTTTTTCTGCAAACAGGTAGCATAGGCCAGACCTAATTTCGGAAATATAAATGGCTTTTTGATGAATAGTTTTGTCTTCAGTTTTGAATGAAGATTTTAATTAAACGACGAATGGAATTTGTGTTATTTAAGAGATTCTATGGCACTTGTTCTTAGAACTTATTAAAAACACGTTTTTATCACTACATAAATATCTGCATTTCATATTAATAAATATAATTAATTAGCTATCTGCAATGAATTTATTTTTATGTAGTCCTTATTATCAATTTTTTTTTTTTAGCATCAGGAATTTTTCCCCGCATTTCGATGAAGTGCTCTTTATGCAGTAAGTTACTAATATAATAAATGTGTCATAAATGTTGCAATAAATGTTTCTTAATAAATGCTACTTTGACAGAAGCATTTTGTTCTCTTTATTTCCTTGTCTAAAGACATGCACGAAGAATTCTACTTTTGTGGAAAATGTCATGCATTTACTTATATGTGGTATTCAAGTTGGTTTAGATGAATGATCTTTTCATCTTTTCAAGCATTTATTTTGTGGTTTTGGCTGTACTATTTCGCAACTAGGCCTTTTAAAATGATGTATCGATAATTTTTCTGGTGGAACAGTATGCTATATAGCTTTATTAGTATTCATGTATAGGTTTATTTTTAGCGCCATTAATGTTGCAGGAAAAGTTCGTAATCAATATACAATGAAATAAATATGATGATAAATGCATTGTATAATTTGCTTTTTGTGTCAGTTACTTTCGAAATTTATAGAAGAAGTTTAAATATTAGAAGTTTAAATTATATCGTACAGTCGCAATCGAATTCGCTGTTTGAATTCATTTTGATTGAAGCCTGATTAAAACTAGTTATTTTATAATTTAAAGAATAAAAGAGTCGAATCAATGTCATTGAAATATTTTTTCTAACATGCCAAGATTTAATTTCATGTTTAGGCCACTCGATGTCTGAATATTAATGAAAATCAAACGAGAGATTTATTTTTCGATCTGTCTGCAGTTCATTATTCGACTAATCCCCTGTTCAAAAAGCTGTTGTTTCGATCTATACGGTTGTGTTGTTTTCGAATCAAAAAGCCATTATTTCCAGAAACTGAGTTCGATACAAGGTATCCATAAAGGTTTACAGCTGGTGTTAAAGAGGGAGTGCAAAAGGAGAATTAGAAAAGGAAAGCGCTTTGTTTCTTTGAATTTTAAGGATCTTTGGAGAGGAATTTACTCACCTCTTGACGAAGGCACTCCAGAACTGGCTACCAATTGGCCAATCGGAACAAAGCAAAAAGCAGGGACATGAAACGTATAAGTCAGTACTCTGATAGGAGCAGATAAAGACACACGCACACACACACGTTTACATAAAATGAATACTTTTTACGTCTTGATACATTAAGACACTGATTACTGAACATAAACTGTTTAGGCCTTCTAATGACAAATTAAACATGAAATATTTAAGCAATTTGACTCAAAACTGGGTCTAGAGGTAAGCTGGGAATTAATTTCTAAATTTTTTTTGTATCCAAAATAAGTATAAAAGTATCAAGACGACACAAACAATAAATCTTCGATCTCACGCTTACAAAAACGCATACAAACACACATAAGAATAAATATTACAAATAAAAAAGTAGAATTGAGTTTACAGACATTTTTTATTGAATTGAGTTGCCTAAATGAGTTGAAAATGCACATATATGGCAGCTTTGTTGACTGCTTTTCCACAGAAACACAGATAACAATTTTTAAATAAAGACGAGCACAAACAGTAGGGAAGAAACATAAAACACACAAGACGCTGTCACCAGCACCCCCATTCCGGCCCCACGTATTTGTGGGGGGAAGGCGGCAGCCAGATCGGGACGTTGCACAACACATTTGTTCGCAACATTGTCAGCAGCTCTTCTCTCTTTCGGGAAATAAGGAAGAAATCGGACTGAAGTTTTCGACACACTTTGGTTTAACTTGACTTGTTTCATGTTTGTGATCTATTTCCCACTCACTCCCTGATGTGCTCACTCCTGATGTACACTTCTCGATGAAAACATATTACTTAATATTTCCAAAAATTAAATATCAGTTAATTGATTAATTCAATTAAATTTTGATTCCGTGCGAGCGGCGCCACCTGTTAGCGAATTTGAGAAAAAGTGATATCGAGATTCCTTAATGATAATGAATTGTAAATTAAAGATTAAACGTAGACGATAATTAAAATAAAAAATATAATTTTTGGTACTATAATAAAAGTATTTTTAAAAAAATGTTTTTATTTAATTTATTTTCTTTTGAAAATACGGCTTAGTATTAGTACTTTGACTAAGAGGATTAAGGGTCAAACTACATTTTCGTGTCGGGTGCATACGCTATCAGTGTATTATCAGAGGCATTCTTAGGGTAGTACAATCTTCCTGTAATAAAAACTAAAAAGATTATTTTTTAAATCTGATAGAATTAGCAGACTGTAAATTGATGATAGAACTGATAAAGTTACTGGTTCTGTATTTTTCTCTTTGTAGTTCAAAATTGATGTATATAACGCGAATGTACATTCCACATAAATATTTTTCAGACACTTATTGAATCAAAATACATCTAAATTTGCATGCACTGCTTTTGTAGAGATTTAAAAAAATACCATTAGGACCTAAAATTTTTGGAAATAAAATAAACATTTAGAAATACATTGCTTATATGCTGCTACTTCACTATAAAATTAATTTTAAAAAAATGTGTTCCAAGCAGAATATGAAACTCAGAAAAAATGAGATTAATCTTTTCTGACATTACAAAGTTAAATAATCAGTAATGTTGCTTTTTTGGATATTTTTCCGTCATTTATTTAAAGGACTAACCACCAATAAATTTATATTGATACAAATTTTGTCATGCGCTCTAAGATAGGTCTGAATTCATTGCGTTCGTTAATCTAAAACTAAAAATGATCTTCAATAGTAAAAATTATGTTTGAATTTAAAATATTAGAAGAGATGTAACAAAATGCTGAAATCGGTCGATAACTGAAGAATCAATGGTAATTTTCTACTGTTGCAGCTGAATTACAAGGTTGCAGCATTTCTAGTTGTAAAAGAGCTGTTGACAATGTATTCCTTTCAGCATCAGACATAACCACACCACATAAATGTGTACACAGAAAGACATACGCAAAGACACACACATAGAACATATAAACAGACGGCAGGCAACGAAACTGCTCTTGCTGAAAAAAAATGTTTTATTAGAAAATAAACCTTGTTTTCAACGCTAAAATAATCGATAGAATTAAAAAGGGAAACTTTTTTCGTAAATAAAATAAACAAAGTGTAACTTAAGAAATGTTCCAAAACAATTAAATTTTACTTGTTTACGAAATAAATATGAAAATTAAAGAACTGCAAAGGAAACACAATAACTAAAAATTACGGGAAAAATATTAAAATATAAATGACAAAAATCTCCGCTAAAATTTGAACTATTAATTGGGAGTCTTGATATCGTACAACGCTCATTCTTGATATACTTCATTCAGCTCGCTTAACTCTCTGAACCCGGCTAGAATGGTCAACAAAGAAAGGAACTACTTTTCTCCCGTAAAATTCACTCAGTCGCCTGAAACCGCCTTAGTCCGGCCTCTGTCGGGCGGTTTGAGGCGGGTTTGAGCTCATAGAGTTAAAGTATATCCCGTGCGTAAGTGTGCTTTTTATGAGTTAAAATGAGAAAACTTTTATGAGCAGTTTGGTGCCACTGGTCTGTGAAACTAGCACTGAACAAAAATGAAAAATAATTAAATCATAGACATAAAGAGACAGACATAAAAACAGGCTGCCTGGTGACAGGACGGGATCGAGACATACTCCGTGTGATCTGACGGACAATTGGACACAGGACAACACAAACACAAATAACCGAGTCACAGACTCGGTTACAACACAGAACACAGAACATATAAACACAGAGTTGAACATATAATTAACTCAGAAAGTAATAGATTAGTAGGAGAGATGGTAAAAATTGTTGAAAGTAATATTTTTCCTTAGATGTAAAAGTAATGTTGCCCCGCATTGTTGAAATGCGGTAGACGCTGTGAAAATGATTCTGCTATTGATATTCTTCATAAATCATAAGATTCTATTAACTAATTTTAAATTTCTTGTTTAGAGCTTTGGAAATGAATACCCTTTAAAACACAGCAAAATTTTAGTAAGAATTATCTTAAAATAACATAACAAATCTGTGAAAAATTTCACCAATACAGATATGCTCGGTAGTTAAATGAAACAAAAGGAATATTCGTTCTATATTCATGCAAGATGTATGAGTAGTTTTAATGAAATTAATCGATTGGTAATTTTTTGCAATTTTAAACGATGGCAAGCTAAATTGTACGAAATATGCCTCATTTTAACTTTCTTTTCAAGATGTAACTTTTCACTTGCATCGTGAAATCTTTCTATCTATGTTCCCTCTTTTATGAATACACTAATATTCCCGATTCAAAATACTCTTGAAGCGCTTACTTCAAAAATTGCAGTCGTCAGGTTTATACTTTCTCTTGACTGATATCTAGAGTAGCCCAAACAAATACAACTAAATCTGAATAGAAAGCCCCACGGCGTTTTGTCTGAAAAATCAACTCAAAGTAATACAGAGTCATTATGATTAAAGTTTGCGATTTGAAAACACTGTAAAGTAAAAATCATTGGTCGGAATGACCTGATATTTGACTTTAATTTATGTAAAGCAATGGAATTCTGTTTGTAGAGAGAAAAAATAATTACAACAAAAATTTACCGTTAGTTAGCGCTGTGAGGGTTATTATAAAGAAAGCTCACGAAGGAAAAATCCCTTCAGGGGAAAATGCCTCATACGAACTCGCTGGCAAAGTAATATTGTTGGCGGAAAGGAAACAATAATCTTCTAGGGGGAAATGAATTTAATTGTAATAAAACAATAGTACATGTGAACAGCGACAATATTCTTGGTAAAATCACGAAAAGAAAGGCCTGAAACAAACACCTAAGAATATCCCAAGAAATGTTCAATATTCTGTCCAGCATTTGTGAAATGTCAGGTCATTCTGCCTAGTAGTTCTTAATTTATAGTGTTTTAAAATCTCAACTTAATTATAATCACCCTGTAAATTAATCCAGCAGTCCCATATAAAAGCGTTTTCTGCAATTATAAAGACCCGCGATATTTGACACGCAATTTTTTTCTTTCTTAGGACAAAAAGGCACTCATACATATTTTTTCTTTGTTCATTTAAGAATCATAAGAAGGGAGGGGAAAAATCCGAGATTGGAACTTGCTGTAAAGTGGTCACCTTACCTTTCTGAGTATTCGTCTTTATGAGCGTAGCTCTGGACGCTCTGTTCTTCGATGAGGAACTTCATTTTCTGGTAGAAAGAAGCAGTGACGGCTGGTGGCTGTTTCCTCAAGAGGATGTCCAACGGATCCGGAGAAGACATGCACATCAGACTGTCTTGGCACTGACCTTTATAGCAACATTCGCTATCGGCACAATCAACAAGGCCATCTGTTAAAACAGAGGGATTTTCATTTCAATTTTTGCATTCACATTGGAAGGAATTGATTCCTGCATTAAACGCTAGTGTCGAATTCCTTGTATACTAATAGCCCATTCAAATTGTGAACAAATATATCAAAAGGTAGCGAAAATATTGATTTGGTTTGAAAAAGGGGTTTTTGGAATTTTCAGCTCCAAGGCTATTATCCCCTATCCATTCCAAAGTTATTTTCAATCCGTAATCAAAAAAAAAAAGAAAAATTGCCATCAAAAGATGGTCTAGAACTACTGCCGATCTGATTAGGTCAATACAAAAAAAAAAAAATGGTGCCCTACTAGAAGGGCTTCCAAATTCTTTTGTTGGCTAAAGTATATAATACCATTTTTATTGCTTTAAGTTGTTGGGTTAGCCATCCAAAACATGTCACTGTCACGCAGATTTAAATACAAAATAGGATTTTATAGGTTTTTTGCGTTTAAATAAAATGATATTACTCTGAGAGGATATGTTTAAACTACGACTGTTTTATTTAAACAGTCATAGGTATTGAAAAACCTTTAAAATGAGAAGTAGAATGTTAAGATAACTTAATTAGATCAGTAGTAAAATTAAAAAATCGTAAATTTCGAAAAATATTTAAATTTATTTTCATATTTATGTGACATTTTTGGAATATACGTGTTATAAAGGAGGAAATATCTAGTAAATGTTTTAGATCGATATCTTTATTATTTTTTGAAAAATTCAACATTTTCGAAAAAAAGACTTGTCGAAAAATTCCTGTAAGCACTTTTCTATCGGCTTGATTTCGCACAGCGGGAAACCCAATCCTTTTCTAAAAGTGTTGCTCTACAATTTTAAATGGGTCGTTACTCAGAAAAAAGTGGTGAAAATTAAATTTGAATAAAAAAGTTACTTTATCAAAATTGGTTCTCGAAAAATATTAAAAAGAAGTTTTCGCGAGCCTAAAGGTGACTTGGGACATTGGAAAATGCGTTATGGAGCTTCCAAAATGCATTTTCACCATTTTTTCTTTTAGACAGATTTCGTCCAAAATATGATTAAACAATTTAAAGTTTGGTGCAAAGATTACATACAAAAATTCATCTGTCTGTTTCGTTACGTATTTGGGTTATTGAGTTCTCAGACAGATAGACATGATTTCAGAAATGATTTTCTTCGTTCTCAGGAATTGAAGATTCATCAAAATCTAGAATTTTTTGACGTTTACAATACTTTCTCATTGTATACTTCACACAAGAGTAAGTAAAAATATAATTCAAAAACGTTCTCCATTGGATAATCAAAAATTGATTCACATTTTGCGACAAACAAGTCTTTATCATTCCGAGATTAAATAATCAGCCTCCTGCTTATTTTGCTTACTCGTTGACATATTTTCAGTACTCCTAGCATCAATTCCTACTATCTGTTCTTAATATCTATAAATTTTTTCTACCGTGAGGAGACGTGAAAATATCTGTGACTTGACGGTGTTTAGAAATGTATGCCATACTATTTCACTTTGGGGAGTGAAGGCTGGGAATTATTGACTTAAATTGTTCGGGGTTGCTTAATTTGCTTTCTAATAATTTTATCAGTTTTTGATTTCAGAATTAAATTTATTTAAAATAAAGACAGCTCTTTTAGTTAAAAAAACAAAATAAAACAGAATAAATGTATCTATTTCTTTTATCGCAGCTTCAAAAAGAACTGCATCCTCTTTTGAAAATTATGTCAAATTTAAATCAATATTGTCATTAAAGTTGATTGATTTGTTAGATGACCATCCTCTTCAAGTCTATTGGGGATCGATTTCGTGCTTTTGAGCTGTTGTCATATGAAGAGGACGAGGCTTGAGTCTTCCTCTCACTCTTAAAACTAAGTTTATAAGCGTTCTCCGAACTAAGCTCCGACGTATTAATCGTACACAAAAGTTTACATATAAGGGGGATCTTCGATAGAAAATATGATCCTTCTGTATCGAAATCGAGCCCCTTGAGAATTTGCTATCATTAGAGACAAATAAATTTATCTTTTTGCAAAAAGTAGCATGTAACTCAACTAAAAAGTTTCATTTTTACATAGAGATTACGAAATTAATTTCTTAAAAATCCTTCAAAATTTGTATGGAAAAATGTGAAACTGAATTCGATCTTAAAACTGAGACTCTTCGCCTGCGACTTTGCGGTCGTTAGAGACAAAAGAATTTATCTTTTCGCCAAAAGCAACATGCAACACTACTAAAAATTTTCATTTCTACATTGGCATTACGAAATTAATTTCTTAAAAATCCTTCAAAATCCTTCTTGTATGCGAGAATTTGAAACTTGACAGCTTGAATTCGATCTTAAAACTGAGACTCTACCACCAGTCCCCTGCGACTTTGTGGCCGTTAGAGACAAAATAATTTATCTTTTTGTCGGAAGTAACACGTAACATTACTAAAAATTTCCATTTCAACATTGGCATTATGGAATTAATTTCTTCAAAATCATTCGAAATTCTTTAGACAAAAATTTCGTTGAATTAATTATTTTTGAATATATTTATTACCTGCATCATTATCAATCTCATCATCACACTTCGTTTCCTGTGGAACACTACAATCATGGCCTCCCCATCCTTCGTGGCATCTGCAAGTCCATATGTTCCCTTCTTTGGAACACTGGCCGTGGTTGCTGCAACTTTTGGGACAACCGTCTGAAATATTAAATAAAATGATTTTCATTTCACGCAAGAAGATAAATAGTACCGTTTCATATTTAAAATTTATTTCACATTGTTACATTTGCCTTAATTGATGGGAAATCAATTTTCCTGGCTGTGGGAAAATCTATATTTAAAGTTCTTGGGAATACAGAATACTATTTATGATTCTAAAGAAATAATATGACAACAAACAAAACATTAACTATTTATTATGCAAAAATCACACTTAGAATCGTCCGATGGACCTTTGTAAATAAAAAAATAGTAACAGCCTCTCTTTGTGAACACTTTGAGTTATTATAACACAAGTTTGTCTTTGAAATCAGAAATAGTTGACTGAGAAGAAATGCACATTGAGTTGGGTCGGGATGTCCATCTTATAATAAGTAATCGCATGTTGCCTCGCTGGTTACTGATGTTGTAATTTTATACAGCACATGTAATACTCTGTGGCACGTATAACACTGAAACTCTCCCTTGTCATTAGTGAAATTACTTGTTACATTCAATGAAAGTGAACCAAGTTAATAAAAATGAAGTGAAAGGACGCGCATTTCAGATTATTTCCGATAGTTCAACAGTTTGACTTCAGTATACAAGGTGTCCATACTTATCTTGATCCAATAGCTAATTTTCAAACCGTTAGAGATAGACGTATAGTTCCAATTAAAAAAATGCTTTAAATAAAGGGAGGAATTACGTTTTATGTTTTTTGAGTCACTAATATATTTCTAAATAAGTTACGAATTCTAACTTTTTATACGGTCCTCTGGTCCTATCAGTCATATTTAGTAAAATATTTTTGACACTAACATTTTAAACAAAAAACGTCCTACTCTTCTGCAACAATATCTGAGCGAGTTATGGAACTTTGAATTTCATGATTTTTAACCAATCACCGGCCTCGTCGATCAAGTGCTGCGCATTGATCGGTGGATCGTCTTCAAGACGGCTATTGATATGGTGTAAAGTGGTCTAAGTCAGCGATATTCAAAGTTCCATAACTCAGTCAGTTTTAGTCGCTGAAGAGTGGGACTTTCTTCTGTTTAAAATGTTAGAGTGTCACGAATATTTGACTAAATATGATTGATAGGACCGGGGGACTGTATAAAAAGTTAGGTTTCGTAACTTTTTCAGGAATATATTTATTCATTCAAAAAACATATATTATAATTTTCCCCTTCATTTAAAGCATTTTTCAAATTGGAACTATATGTCTATCTCTAACGGTTTATAAATTAGCTTTTGGACCGCTATAAGTGTGGACACCTTGTATATGTAAAGCTGTCTACTAACAACTTCTCTCCGTTATCGGTTCCACTCAGGGCCGTCTTAACAAATTTAAGAGCCCTGGGCTAGAGTAATTTGGAGCCCCATCCGAACCAACCGTAACTAGAGATTTCAGAGCCCAACGGAAATACCTACCTAATAAAATAATCGAGGAGCCAAATAAAGTCGCCTTTTCTCTGAGTACAGTCTTTTAAATTAGCGTCTCTCCAAAATAGGATTTTTCAAATCAGCTTCCGTAATGTAGGTAACTACTACACGCATAACTTTGAATTTTTTCTCATTGATTGCCTTTGTATGAATAATTTTTGAACTGATATACATGTTTATGCAAAAAATAAATATAAATACTAATAAAAGGAATTTTTAAATGTGGAAGAGTTAAGGTATCCGACTGGTTTAAAATCGTCGTTTTTGATGAAATTATCAAAAAGAATTTATGACTTAATTTTGTAGCCTGTTTAATCAGCTTTCTATAACTGTCTCACTTTTTACTCTACGTGAATTACAAATGGAGTTACAGCTGTTTTATTACCGAACTGTAAGCGTTGTTTTATGTTGCATAAAAACTTTAAATGTGTTTTCTGAGAAATGATATTTTTGAGGAAAACTGTCGACCGTAACAATGATTTCTCAAAACGTTATTCACGTATTGATATGAAATTTTCTGAGATTGTTTTCTGTAATATGCTTGATGTTTTCCTCTAAAAACCAAGGTCAATTTTAAAATCAAGTATTATTTTTAAGTGCTTAAATATAAATGAAAAGCATTTTTTATGAAAAATTACCAGTTTAGTAACTATGTTCAGCTATATCTTAAAACTATTTTGAAGTACAAGAAATATTTTACAGCTTAACACAGATAACTGTCATAAAAATGTACTCCTACAAGGATTTATGTATATTTAGAAAACGATTTTGTCTATAGCTGTTAGCGTAAGGCAAATATTTTAGTCATTTTTCTTCAAATTTCTCAGTTTTTTTAAAAAAATATTATTTTTAGCTTAATTTTACAATATTTCCATAGTTTTAAAACATATGCAGTTGAAAAATAACATTAAAAATATATATAAGTTATTTTTCAAAAAAATGTCTCCGAACACAGTCGGATACCTTAAAAATGCAAAGATAATAGCAGACAACGATAAGAAATGACAATCCGGCGGATGACTTTATCAGAGGCTATTCATCCACTCAGATTCAAAACTAGAATATGTTTTCTGTAGAGGAAAAAGACTTTAACCACTGAATTTAATATTAATTTCCTCTAAGGCTCGAACCCATTCCGGAATATATTGGAACGAAAAACATTTATCAACAAATAAGAAATTAAAAACAGTCTTTTAAACAAAGTATGAAGAGAAGGGATTAAAATTATTTTTGTATTTTTAACTCATCCACAATTAAAAACTCCCTTTATTAGTATTTATATTTATTTTGTATTTCGCAATTTTTTCCTGGATGATGCTGCACTTGCACACGCCAGTTAAATTGCTTCTATTAATTTTTGTCTTTTTAGACATTCAATACTTATTTTTTGTCTTTTTAGATATTCAATCTTGTTTATGTAACAATATAAAATCGATGACTGTCTAATTACAAGTCGTAATCATATTTTTACTTTTAAAATCATAATTAAATAAATTTCTTGGTTCAAAATTAAAATAAAATTAGTACAATAAAGTTTTAGTGCCTTTGGATCAATGGCGCCCCCTGGGATGTAGCCCAATTAGCCCATTGGATAAGATGGCCCTAGTTCCACTGACAACTTCTGCCAACAAATATCGGACTCCTGTGGGCTGAATCTCTTCAAAGGAATCCATAGCACGAAGTTACTCGTTTTGTCCCTTCTGTTTCACTCAACGGTGCACCACCATTAGCCGTTTTATACCAGACTCCTCTTTACATGCATAGACATGTACTAGAGAAATCTCAGTATTGTACTTCGTGGAATAAGGAAGTTGGATCCTTAATCCCGCCTTCATTTGGATACGCCTTATATTATTTATTGGTAAACCGACTTTGAAAGAGTTTTCATGCGTTTTCAAAATTAGAAAAAAGTTTTAATTTTTCAGTCAGAAAGTGCTGTTCGTGTTTAGCTACTTAATTTCTGTATCGAAAAATCCCTGCCTTTTAAATAAGAAAGTAACAATAAAGAAAAATTAGATTAAAAACCAGCACCTATAAATTTTCCTTGAAGTGCCAATAAAAAAAGCAGTGTGATTTCTTTAAAAAAAACCTTTTTCTTTTTGTCTTGTAAGAAGCAAAATGAAAAATGTGATGTCTGGTATTTTGAAGAGAGTACATCCCCAGTAGCACAAAGATCTTGTACGATATTGAACAATATTCACAATATTGTACAATACCATATAATATTATATAATGTCGAACAATATTGTACAATATCGTGCAACATATTGTGCTACCTGGGATATCAGCATTAAATAAGAGAATAGAGGTGAGTTTATTTCTCACCTAGAGTGCAGTGTCGTCCCATCCAGCCCTGAATGCAGACGCAGGTTCCGTTGTTACACTGACCATGCTCCAGGCAACGCGGATCACACGTACGCAGGTCACACCTGTGACCTGTCCACCCCTGGTCACAGTGACAACGTCCTTCTTCGCAACGCCCATGGATTCCGCAATCAAGACTGCACTTGGCTGGAAAGAAAGACAACGAAAAAGGTATTATTGCATTTATTGGAACAAATATAATAAATAAGCTCCTGATGTTGTTTATTTCAGTTTTTGTTAAAAATTATTTTTATGAACAGTTGAACACGAAAGGAAGGAGAAACCTTGTTTGTCCCCCCCCAAATGTTCATAAAAATAATTTTTAACAGAAAGCTTTGTCTTCTTCCCCCCTTTTTTTGTTTGTTTACAAACAAAAAAAAGGAAAGAAGTCAAAGATTTTACCCGAAAACAATTACCTATGAGTCTATTATTAATAACCTTATCTTTTCCTAGAAAGAAAAGCATTCTATTAACATAAAAAGAGGCATTAAAGATAATTTTCAGCTTCTCAAAATGAAGTAGGAGTTAATGACACGTTACTTACAAGCCTTGGACAGGGTATGTGCGAAATGCCACGAACAAATTCGCAGAGAAAATTGATGAACTGTGTCTAGTTTTCTCAAAATAGAATGACTAGCAGAACTATATGCTATGAATTCGTCGTTAATTCGAGACAATTTAAGTGTCCTATATACTCGTAGTAATGAAGCTCAATTTGCATCTGAAGAGGTAATAAGGCAGTTTCTCATATTTCTTCTGTTAGTGCAAAATTGAAGATGAAAGGAACTAACTGTCTAAAATTGCTTTAATAAATTATATCTTGGGAATAATAGGAATTCACTAGCTGTGGATGTGAATTTGAGGATCCGGATGGATATTGCTTGTTCTGCAAAAATGAGCATCATAGTACAAGATCATTTACAACAGTTTGGAGCCGCTTTGCGATCAGACTCATGTCAGGTCTTTCGAAAGAGATCTGCAGGACAACGACGTATAACGTGCCCTGAGCTGATAATTGTAATTGAAAAAAGTCTCGGAGATATGAATGATAAAATCGTTTAAATTTAACAGGATTCTCTGAGGCATACCCTCAGGTTGATGAAATTCTTCAGAAATTGTTGATCCAATTCGAACTCTAAAAATCCCTGAATAAAAATTGACAAATGTTGTTTAAAACTTAGTTCGGAGAATATTTTAATGCCAGATTAGGTCAGATGCTTTTTCTAAATCTATAATAATACATACATACATACAAGAGATGAACAGAAAAACGCTTTTACCAATAGTTCTCAAAAATACTATAGATGGCGCCACGAAATCTACCGATTGCAAACGTAATTTTTCGATTTTTTTAAAATTGATAATTGAGAGCTCTAAAATTGTTAAAATATCGCATTGTCATCAAGATCCAATAAATATACAAAATTTCAGAAGACTAGTGCATTAAGAAGTGAGTGAAAAATCGAGCACAATATTCCAACCTTATATACACTATTATGGCGAAAAGTAACCGGACACTTTCAGATTTTCACATTTTTCAGAACTTCTCCGGAAAGGATTAACTGACTACCCTTAAACTTCTATCATGCAAATAATAGACTGTAACTCATATTCTACATTGAAGATTCGGTCCTGAGGGCAATTAGGGGACCGTCTACAAACTGATGAAGACTAAAACTTTCTTGGCCCACCCCGCTTCACAGAATACTGATAACAAGATGAAACCTTCATATATGGTTATATTTAATGTGCATAATTTTTACAGCAATTTTTGTAAACTCATCACAAATATTTGAAAAGATATAAAGGTCTTCTTAAACATCCCAAATTTTCCCGCCTTTTTTACTTATAACATGTAGAGTTTTCAGTTATACTATACGAAACTTACAGAAAAAAT
This sequence comes from Araneus ventricosus, assembly GCA_013235015.1. Taxonomy (NCBI): domain Eukaryota; kingdom Metazoa; phylum Arthropoda; class Arachnida; order Araneae; family Araneidae; genus Araneus; species Araneus ventricosus. The sequence goes on from BGPR01000231.1 coordinate 230,984, forward strand.
GACAATATGTAACAGAAGCATTTTGTAAAAATTTGGAATTATTTAATAAATATTACAGGAAATATGAGCAGTTTTAGTTAATAATGTTTTACTGCGCAAACATAGCGTAACTTTCTTTCACAACTTTAAAACCAGATATATAGGGAAACTTATATATAAAAAAAATTAGTTCAATATCATTAGTATTCAGAAAGATATAGGCATTACAACGAGCAGAATGTTAGCTCCTATCGAAGAGAAGCAAAAAGATGAGGGGTTGTACACAAATTGATATTTTTTAAACTTTTATCTTTGAATAGTTATATTGAATTGTATAGTGGTTAGAATTTGCTGAACACCCATGAACACTTATTAATAACGCGCATAACTTAAATTCCAGCTAATTAGGCACTGTAAATAATAAAAAAATGATTACTTTAATAATATTATTTACATGATTACTAACAAGTTACATATTGTTACAATTTTACGGCCAAACAATATTTTTAAATATTTTTCTTTTATGGCCAAACGATTTTTTTATCTAATTAATTTCTTTTCTTAAAATATTTTAATAGTTCTACAAATATTTTTTTTTATCCGTTACAAATATTGCAAGTGTTCATGGGTATTTCGCAAATTTCTAACCGCTATACAATTCAATATAACTATTCAAATATATAAGTTTAAAAAGTATCAATTGTGTGCAACCCCTCATTTTTTAGCTTCTCTTCGATAGGAGCTAAAATTCTGCTCTTTGTATTGCCGATATCTTTCTGAATACTAATGATATTGAACTAATTTTTTTATATATAAGTTTCCCTATATATCTGGCTTTAAAGTTGTGAAAGAAAAGTTACGCTATGTTTGCGCAGTAAAACATTATTTACTAAAAATGCTCCTATTTCCTGTAATATTTTTTAAAAAAATCCAAATTTTTACAAAATGCTTCTGTTACATATTGTCATTTTTTCTGTACGTTTTGTATAGTATAACAGAAAACTCTACATGCCATAAACAAACAAAGGCGGGAAAATTTGGGATGTTTTAAGAAAACCTTTATATCTTCCCAAATATTTGTGATGAGTTTACAAAAATTACTGTAAAAATTATGCACATTAAACATAACCATTTATGAAAGTTTTATCTTGTTATCAGTATTCTGTGAAGCGGGGTGGGCCAAAAAAGTTTTAGTCTTCATCAGTTTGTAGACGGTCCCTTCATTGCCCTCAGGACCGAATCTTCAATGTAAAATATGAGTTACAGTCTATTATTTACATGATAGAAGTTTAAGGGTAGTCAGTTAATCCTTTCCGGAGAAGTTCTGAAAAATGTGAAAATCTGAAAGTGTCCGGATACTTTTGACCATATAGTGTACATACATACAAACATGAAACATTTCGAACTTAGTAAATGCGTTTAAAAATGGAAGAGACTAAAGGTGTTCTTCTCTAAAATGTATGATGAATTTTAGTCTCCAAATGAACAATATTGGCAAGTACTGATCCATTTTTATGGAAGCCAGTTTGATTTATAGATATCAAATTGTTCACTTCTAGCTGTTAAAAGAGAAGAGACTAGTTTAGCCATCCTTTCGAGAGTTTTGTAAAGACAGCTGTTAGTGCAATCGGGCTATAGCTATTATGCTTTGTTGGATCCATTCCAGGTTTTGGGATAGGCATTACAATAATTCCCTGCCACTGCAAAGGAAATATTCTCTCATTCCAAATTCGATTAAATAATCGAACGATATTGGAAAGAGAAAGAACACACAAGAGCATATGATACCTAATCCCATTGGGTACTGGGCTGGTATTAAGCGATTTGGAAAGTGCTTTTTCCATCTCAAACTCCTCATTATATGGGATATTTCATTGGATTTCGAAAAGAATATATTGTCTTCCAGGTATTTTATTAACCTTTAAAAATGTAGGATTAGAAGAATCTGTGCTAGAAACCTTACAGAATGTTTCGCCGATAGTATTGGCGATATCTTCAAGAGATGAATACTCGGCAGCACTAGACTTCAAAATAGGAAAAATGAACTCCTGATAGAGGTCACTGGTTGCCTTTATTTTCTTCTACAATTGACGACTAGATGTTGAGATACATACTGCCCCAGTAACACAAAGATATTGAACAATATTGTACGACATTGAACAATATTCGCAATATTGTATAATATTGTAATATCATATAATATTATATAATATAGAAAAATATTATACAATATTGGGTAAAATGTTGTGCTGCCTGGGTGGATCCAAGATGCTCGTTGTTACCTTAGCTGGCATACAAAAGCTTTTGCTCGTTTACCCTTTTCAAGTTCATTACATGTTTCGTTTTAAAAATTACTAAATTTATTTCAAAGACGATTATTAGACTTGTAGCTGATCATAAATATGCGAAAGAAAAAAATTAAACATTTTTTATTTTCAAGAAATGTGTGGTTTCCCAGTGAAACCAATGAATGGTAACGGGCTATTTTCCCTCCGAATAAGTTACCACCGAAATTATTTATTTAATTAATAAGTATATAAGTATACATGAATATTCAGGATATTCAACCTTCATAAAATTCAATACTACTTTCGAATATTCAGTTTTAAAAAATATCAATTTGTGCAAGAACCCTCATCATTTTGTTTCTCTTAGACATCGAAAGCAATTTAGCTCTTGTAATGCCGATATCTTTGTGAATACTGATGGTATTAAACTGGAATTTTTATATAAGTTGGCCTAAATATCTGGCTCTTAACTGAGGGAATAAAAATGACGCTGCGTTTCGCCCATGCGCAGTAAAAAAAATGTCCAATGTGTGGTTTCACTGTGAAACCAATGAACGCAAAAGGGTTAAAAGCAGGATTTTCAGATGTCGGATATCTCTTAAGAATAACCCATAATCTTTTCTCTGCTTGTTGAACTCTTCGTGGTAGGCATAATTCCACCAAAGTTTACAATGATTATATGTATATCTAGAATGCTTTGCTTTTTATGATTTATTTACCCACGCCGACCCAATTTACAGAAAGGGTTTAAGGCCAATAAAGGGCCGACGGAGAAAAATTTATTTACTAAAATATATCTGAAATAAATAATATTATTAAAATACATTTATTTTTATAAATTTAAAACTTTAAAAGTCTCCAGAATTTGAGATGTCAATAAAATAAAATAAAATTAAAAGTTAAAGCATCACATCAATTTAAAATACTGGCATTATATATTTAAAATACAACAGTTAAAATATTTTTACTTGCGAAAAGAAGACACCGTTGCCATGCCGTCGAGTGTTAATATTAAATACAGTTTTAAGTTCTCGTACATGACGTAGACGTCAACACCTGATTTGATACGTCATAACTATAACTTTTTTATGCAAAAATATTTTTTTATGTCACGAGTACTTCCAATTTTGGTCAAAAAATACAGAATCATATGGAGGGTTTTAGTGAAGGTTTCATTAAGATTAATTAACTAGTTATTTGTTTTTATTGATAAAAGACCTGAAAATATTTTCATACGGAGAAACACCGGGTGTATCAACTAGCAGTGAATGAAAAAAAATGTTCTCACAGTTAAAATACGTCCTAGATTGCAAATTAAAAAATATATATGTTGAGACTATGCATTACTAACATATTAGTAAACAGAGCCAAAAAGGTTTTTAAAAAAGTGTGATAGATTTGAGAACCACTGTCGATCCTATTTCTCAAGTTCTACAGCATTCCTTTCAAAAACTAAAAGAAGAGATGAAGGATTTTTAAAAAGTGGTTATTATTTACCGGTTGATAAATTATATGTGTTTATTTTAGTCTAAAGGTAAGGGTGTCTGTTTGTTGTAGTAATTGATGAGAGGAATTAACAGTTTTTAATGTATTAATGGTTCATCCTTGAGAATAGTAGAATAACCTCAAAAAACCTCTAACGGTACTGTCCACCTGGCGTATTTCCAAGTTTGAAGCTATTGTGGAGAAAAAACTCGAGTTCGTAAGTTAAAATGAATGGCTAAGATACGGTTCAGCAGTTCCCAGAAAATTTAGGTTCAATAGAATGGCTCACGATAAAAAGGAAATCACGAACCCAAGAAAAACAACAAATTTGAGAAATGACTTCTTTAAATATTAAGCTAATTAAAAGTCGTAAAATGGAGCAAAAAAATCCAAATCGAAACCAGAAAAATCCTACTAGCTTCGAGGATCATTTTTTAACTGGATTGTTTTTTTCCCAGTTCATTTAGAAAAGTGCTTGAAAAAGACAAAATGGCCAAGTTAAAAAAACGAAATCTTTTTTTGAAACGTTCTTCTGAAGTTTTATTAGCAACCTTCCTTCTTTCATTTTTTGAGCATCAGAGCTCTGGCAAGGAAAAACTCTTAATACGAGATTAAACGAGCGGAAATGACTTTTATATTTATTTAGCCGATAAAAAACGCGAGCGAACTGTGAAATCAGAATATTAAATTCACGTGGAAGATCTCGTAGCGACTCAAGACAAGGGGCTTTCTCCAGAAGAACTGATTTCGAATTTATTGAAATATGTCTAATCTTCTTTGAAATTCTTCATCTATGAACTATGATGAATCGAGATGAAATTGATATCAGATTCAAACTGGTGGGATATATTACTAAGACAAAGAAACAACTAGAAATGAAGGCATCTTTCAAGTCAATGAAGTAAATAAAAAAATTGCATTGCTTCATATTTCTTTCGCATTGTAAATTTTTTCAAAAAGATATGAAATTTTTCCAGTGTGCTTCTTTCCTTTGAATAAAGTTCAGAAATAAAAATTATGTGAGAAGGCAGAATAAATAAGAAAAGAACTGTAAATTGGTTCTTTTCATGTAAACAACTTATTTTTAAAAACAATGACGTGATGTTTAGAATCGGAATTGAATACAACTTACGAATGACTCTTTATTACTTGGAATACTTGTTGGAACTGCCATAATATGAGCTAATTATTTTCTAGAGTTTAATAAAAATCAAATCTTTTATCACCTGAAGAGAGTTTTAAGAAATATTTAATACATTAGATGTTTAGACGGGGTAATAGATTTTAAAGTTAATTTTGTTTACCTTTACTCTCTGACATAGTAATGTTTTCCAATTACTTCAGTAGCATCTTATCATTCTTCATTTCTTTATCAAGATTCAGTTTTATGATATATGAATTCTAGTTCTTCTGGTTTAAAGGGATGTGAATTTCTTGTATTTTAAACCATGATTACAAGATTTTAGTGTGGAAACATCTTTTTCCGCAATGTACATATGAAAAGATCTTCATCGTTCTCTTTCTCAGGCACTAAATGTTCTAAAATTTGCGATAAGTCACGATGCTAAGGAGCATCATTCTGAGGATCTGAAGTAATGCTACGACTGATAAGAAAGCATGGATATCACTATTCAAAGAAAGTCGTTTTTATGTTATAATGGTACTGAAATAAAGCATCTTTTGCGACACTTCTTCCAAAGCAAGAATGTTTAAATAGTTGGTAAATAGGATTCTATATTATAAGGGCTTAGTATAGTAAGAATGAGTGAAAACAGAATGAAGAAATTCAACACTAGATGGTGTATGCAAAAAAATCAGAACTTGCAATGATAGAGCCTGAAAATTCACAGCCAGTAGTTTTAAAATTCTCAATGTGTAATATTACTAACAGTTAATCCCCATTTCACTAAAGGCGAATCTGAAACAAGGAATTAAAAAGTCAAAAACATGAAAGAAATTCAAATAATTTATAAACCCGTCCATTTAAAAAGAAAGGTTTAACCCTCTGACTACTAATATTTCTCAAAATCTGAGCACAGTTGTATACGGAGGTCTGTTTGCTAATTGATCGGTGAAATGGATTTGACCGTCCCGTTTCGTCTTTTCTCCTGGGTGGTTGGAGATGTGAATGGCAGGTCTTTCATCTCCTATCTCTACCCAAAGGGGTCCTTAACGACAACCCCCCTCAACTGCCTTCTCCCCCATTCAGAATAACGACCGACCAAAATCCTCCCCACTAGTATAGAAGTTCTATGGCCGGTTATGGCCGGCTTAGGAGTCAGAGGGTTAATAACGATATCTAGACCTAGTATGAGAAGGGAGAAAAAATCCGATCTTTCTAGATGGAGGATTTTTTCCAAGGACTCTTGGAATCTGAGTATCAGCTAAAAGGTTCTGACATTGGCTAGCCGAAATCTTGGAATATCGTCTGTCACTTCCACAAAATGACAAGCAATGGCATTTTTATTTCATCTTTTGCATTATTACTGTCACCGCTCGCGTGCATAGATAATAACTTTTCATCCATAGATATATTTCTCTTCCAAAGACCATAGAAATCTGGCCGTACGATGATAAGCTATGTTTCAGTTTTTGCTTTGTTATTTTATGATTTTGGTGGTATAAATATTCTGTTAATTGATTGAATATTTTAGCCTAATAGTGAAAACTTAGCTATTTAGCATCTTTTAGACATTTTTAACAATCGGTAATTTAAATCAGAAAGCTCAGGTGCAGTGGATTCTCAGTTGAAAGGAAAGGGCGTATGCCTCAGTTTAAGCAGCCAGTATGAACATCTGTAAGTAAAGTAGGCGAACATTAGATGTTTCGTATATATTGTCAGAACTTTTATCTCGTGAATTGCCAAACATATGGAGATACCGTGATACGAGTACCGATCAAAAAGTTCTGGATCACCGATTTGAAATTTTTCCACCATTTTCTGTATTGTCTAAAATATAAAGCAGTCCTTTTCGAATCTGCGAAAAAAGAACATTTACATGCGTGATATTTGGGAAAGAAAAATAAATAATTTAGTTATTTACAAACAATATCAGGGTGGATTTTCTTTTCCTTTTTCTGTAACATCCATTGCAGCTTCAATGTCATTCGATCCTCGAAAACTTCAAATACACCGAGTTCAACAAGGAAGCGTAATCTGACCGGGGTCAAAATTACGAGGTCCATTGCTAAAAGAGCCATCGAGTTTCTTCAAAACGGGCTGTTAATAAAACTAAACTAAACAAAACCGATATGGAAGTGTAGAAAAATTTACTTGTCTACAGTCAATAGCTAGAAGCAAAAGCTTATTTCCTCACTATTCTCCATTTTAGCGAAATGTTTCAAGAGGTAACTCAGATGCTTTGATCCTTAGAGCAGATTATCAAACATTTTCCCATCTGCTGATATAAAGGCTAGAAACGACAACGACTTTCAAGCAGAAGTAAGAATCCAAGTTTTTGTCTTCCCCATTTTAAGTAACATCAACAAAACAATTTAATTCATTTTCCCGATTGACCAGGTTACCACACATAGCAAACAACAAGCTGACAATATTAGCATGTAAAGAAAAAAGCAATTAAGACAAAAATAACGACAAAATACGAAACTTAGAAGAAATTTTGATTATTTTGATCCGAGAGAATACAATTAGATATACAGGTGTGTGGTCTTAACTCTTCTTTAGTCGCGACATCTAATAAATACGCATAGAATCTGTATCAATTAGCTATTTTTAACGCATTACAATTTGAATTTTTCTTACAGAATACTTATTTACATTCTCATTATGAATAATTAAGTATTCGAGTTACAAAGAAGAAATTATCAAAACATGATAAATATATCAAAGAATAAGTTTTGTATCCCCGAGAGACATTGGAAACATTTAAGGGTGATAATGATTTCTGCATTGCTACAGAAGAAAGGTTAAGAAAAAGAAATTAGGGCAATTTATGTATCAAAGACACACTGTAAAAAATATCCGTTTTCTACCCGGACTTCTTCCGTATATTTGACGATTTAAAGCTGTTTTGTTGACAAAACGGTTTTTCACCGTTTTCCGCTCCAGCCATAAACGGTTTAAAACCGTCATTCTGTTTTTCGTCATACGGTATTGCTTTCAGTACGATAACGTTCCCTTTTCTTAAATGTAATTTTATTGCATTTATTTCATGTTTTTAATAGTGTCCCATCTCCTCTATAGTGGAATAAGTGAATGTATTGACTTTAATTATGCATGAACAAAAAAAAGAAATAATTTAGGAAGAAAAAATATATCACCACTAATACTTTCTCTAATTTTCAAAATATTCTTAAAAGTTTGAAGAATAATGTAGCTTGTAACATTTTGCGAAAAAAACTTAATTTCATTCGATTCAGAATCAACCATTTTCCATATGAAACACGTATCGTTTAGTAGGAAAACTGACACATTAAAAAACCTTTTTATTTAAAACAAAGAAATAAATGAAATATCATATTAAACAGGGAATGGTCTAACTGTTTATACATGTAGAAGTAACCTGTTGTCACTCATAAAAGCTAACCTTAAAACACGTGTTCTGGCAATATTTGATTTTTACACCACTAGGTGGCGCCACTAGAGCTATAGTGACTTTAAAGCTCAAATAGATTATTTTTACCTTATTGTAAGAAGTCCCCGTTGGTTAGTGATTAGAGCGACTGCCTGCTACCTCTAAGAACGCCGTTTCGATCCCCGGCTCGGAGGAGTTTGAAGTTTTTTCACCATCTTGCATCGAAATCGTCCAAGTAAGTTCAATTAAAAATTAGATTAATTAAACTAATTGAAATTAATAATTAAGTCTTGATTAATTAATATTCCTAATTGATAATACACATCAGCACGTTTCAACTCAACTCGAACAGAAGGAAAAAACAACTCAACTCAGTCGATGACGTCACTTACTTCGATGACTTAATTTTTACGGAGAAAACTTGTTCCTGTATGGTAAAAAACCGTTTTGCCTGCAGATTTACTTCGTAACTTTTACGGTTTTGCACAACCAACCCAGCTGCCAGTTTAAAACCGTAAATTTTACGGGATTTTTTTTACAGTGCATGATGCATTTATGTACCATAGAGAGTCAACTTCTTAAAAGCACTAAAAATCATCCCTAGGTATCCTCGGATCGTGGCCTTCGTATTCATCTAATGAAAAAGAATTTTATTCTGAGGAAGTTAGATTCTAGGAGAAATAATAACTAAATCAGCGATTTTTGAGTAATTATTTTTTCCATATTATAATTTACTTACTGACTTGATGAGAATGAAAGATATTTATTACGCATATTTTGATAAGTTTTTTTCAGAAAGAAATTGATTCTTGAAATCTTAGATCCAGAAGTAAAAAATGATTTTCACAGAAAAATGTTTCGAATTGTTCTAACTAGTTGATTTGAATAAAAACAACACCTTTGAAATCAGTTATTAAAAGTATTTCAGAATTTAAAAGTCACTGGTTCATTACAGTACATTTTGTTTCCTATATGCCTATGGCCGAGGTGGCCTTAAAATTTGAGCACATGGTAAATTAACATAAATCAAAACCAGTGTTTTTCATTTACAAAAAATAGACGCAAATTTTCCTTCTTTAGAGTCTGATCAGCCCTCGTGGCATAATATATAGCAATTGCAACACTATATTTAATTTTCGGATGGAGGGTTAAATGGATATCATCACACGCAGGGCACTGCATTATATTTTCTTTGCAGTTTGGGCTGACGTCATGAGTGTCAGAAGTTCTGGCTTCTTAGTTTTTAACAGCAATCAAACTTCAAGTCTCTTGGTAATAACTCCTTTCTTGCACTCCGAGCCTCCTATCTTTGCTGCTTTAAACGTTCTTCTTTCAACTTCTGGGTTTCTTTTTCAACCAACATCGAGGCCACGGTGGCCTAGTGGTAAGGAGTCGGCCTCGGAGCCCGATTCCACTGAAGATCCGTCGTGTATCGGGCTTGTTGCACGTTAAATCATACGTAGGGGGCTAAACGTCCTCCCGTTGGTGTGGTGCGGACGTCTGGAGTGGGGCCAGAGACGCCAGCTCAGGTGTCGTCCTCGTCATCTGACCGAGTTTCGTCCCTAAATAGCTCTCGTGTTACGGGACGTTAATATACTACTATACTATACCAATATGCCTACCTTTTGAACAGTCTGCGCCAGTCCAGTGGTCAAAACAAATGCACTGCTCCGTGTCCAAATCAAAAACCCCATGAGATGAACAGTCGGGAAAGCAGCGACTCAGTCTTCCGTCGGCTTCGCTACAGTTGATTCCTCGCCAGCCGATTTTGCACCAACATTCGCCTTGAACACAAGCGCCATGGCCAGAGCAAGTCGAGTCGAGGCAGTCCACTGAAAGAAAAGGATTAAGAAATGATACTCTTCATGACTTATAGTCATCGTGAATACACATCTTTATTGACATAAAAAGTTGCAAGTTAAATATTGTCTTTGTATGGTATTATATTGCTCGACAATAAATTTTATTCTTTGGTTAATCATCTTGAAATCCCAAAAGGCATAATTATTTCAAATCTTTATAAAAAGAAGTGGCACCCCTCTTGCCCAGTTGAATGAGTTTATAATAAAATTTTTCTGACTGTCTGTGTTAGATTTTCTTAATTCACAGTGAAACCTACCAACTAACCTGTTTTGATCAGAATAAAATATCTCACATTAGCAAATATACACCAATTGCCAGAGGTATGGAAACGAATTTTACGATAAGTTATCTGATACTTCAAATGGGAATATTATTATCCAAAATTTTTCTTTTAAAAATTGTCAATATGAACAATCATATTACCGAATGTCAATCAGATTATTGAAAGAGGAGAATCAATATCTAAAAGAATAATAAAACAAAAACGCCGCTAAAACACGCTTTTATCAGTGTACTAAAAATTAGAATATAATTTTTTAAATCAAAAATATGCATGCCAAAAGAAAATCGTAGAAACGTCAGACTTAGATAGAAATATTCTAATTAGATTGTAGTTTTCATCATATTTATAATATATTTTATTGTTTGCGAATGTTTAGGAATTTGTTTTCTTACGACATTTATTGTGGCTTAATTTCTTTATAGTATTGTTTTCAGCGTTCATGATTTTACGATTTTGTTCCGACGTCCATATATTTGATAAAATTATGTTCTTCATTTTAGCACTCTTTTAAAAGTGTGTTTTAAATTAATATATATGATTGACAATATAATATGAATTTAACCCTGAAAGACAAATATGAGAAAAATGTTGTTATAGCTCATCTTCACAGTAACATGGTTGAAAAGAATGAAACCTTGCTCAAAAATAGATTATTTCTTTCTTGAATTACACAGTAATTTTGAAACAAGTCAGAATTAACTTGCAATAATTCTAAATATATAAGAAGATATTGCGTTAAATCATCAAAAATAAAATATGCTATATTAATTAGGGGCGTAATGAAATTAATTTACAGTAACTTATTGATTAAGGAAATGTAAGAATAATTCAAAAATAAATAATGCGAAAAATGAAGTCAAAATAGTTTTCGCAATCATTTGAGATAATTCTACGATGAAATATAATCGCTTTCTTTTTGAGTTAAATAATTTGCAGCACAGGATTTTCCGATTTTCCCTCGTAAAATGAATGAATTGCTGTTTTATTCAAGTAAGCTATCATTGTCATTGTGACTTGAAAACATCCCCAAACGGATTTCACGCGAAAGAAAACTCAATCTCAGTAGTAAATAATTTCAAAATGTTCATTCATGAGATGCAGATTGCGGTTTTTGAACCTCGCTGGCATCGGTGAAAATGAATAGCAAAATATTTTATAATGTAACGCAAGAAGAATTTATTTGTTTCCTCGAAAGATGTTTCGGAATTTTCGGCTCTGTGAGTACCGTAAAAAATTGTTAGTGATTTTTAATTCGTCTAGTAATTGGAGTAATTTATTAGCAAACATAAAGGAACAAATCGAAGTGAAAAAGTTTAACAAAAAGGAAACTGACTGATTTCGAAAAAAAATTTCTCTTTTATAGGGGTTTGTTTATTGTTCATAGATTGATAATAAATGTTCATGATTAATATTAATAGTATAAAATGCATATTTTAAAGAGGGAAAATATTCAAATGTTCTTGAATTTACAGATGCTATAATCCCATTTGTTTGTCACTGAATTCTGTCTACTTTCCTTTTACAGATTTATGACCAAAATTTCTGTATTAGACATCATTTTAAAATTATTTAAAATATTACAAGTCTTCTTTAAATAATGCTGTTACTTAAGTTAGCTCTAATTATTATGCTGAATGTATTCTATAATATTTTATATAAGAAGACATTAATAAATAAAAACGCTCTGTATTCGAAATATTTTGATAAAAATATCAAGTCTTGATGTCGATGATACGAGAAAGACTATTTGTCCAAAATGTCCACGTGTGGGACATTTAATAAGGAAGAATGAAATATTTGTGATCGAACTGTTGGATTTCATTTCACGTTATTGAAACCTTAACGAGCATGGATCAGAGTATAGTGTATGTAGGTTTGCATCCTGTTTTGAATTTACACGAGAGCTATTTGGGATGACTCTCTCTATTTCAAATCGTGATCAGATGACGAGGATAGCACCTCCCATAATTTTCCGGAATCCCCCTCCCATAATTTTCACACCACACCAATGGAAGGCAATTCACCCCGAAGGATTTAAAGTGTTCAGGCACGCCTACATGGCAAATCTTTGGTGGAAGTCGATGTTGAACCTGCACTCTTGGATCCCAATGGCAAGATTACAACCAGAACACCGGGCACATGGATGAATCCTAAATATTGTCAGGTACAGTAGTTCCTCAGTAATCTGACATATATCAGACCAGGTCGCTTCCGAATTAGTGGAGGTTCATTTTTAAAAAGCATTTTAATAGCGGAACTTATGCTTATTGCATAAAATCGCTTAAAAAGCACACCACCTATCTCAATTTTTACTTTCTCGTATACGAAGAGAAAGTACTGTAATCGTCAAAAAATTCGAACTCGAGAATTTGACGAATCTTCACGTTTTAGATCTCCTTGAGTCCGAAAAACACGATTTTAGAATTATGTCTGTCTGTGAACGCGATAACTCGAAGACTATTAGAGCTACGGGGATGAAATTTGGTATGTGATCTTAACACATAATTTGTAGGTTTCTGTCAAATTTTGGACAAAATCCGTCTAACGGAAGTCTGCCTGCCTGTCTGTCTGCGGTCATGCGAACACTATAACTCAAAAACTTGAATAGATAGATGGATAAAATTTGGTACACAGTTTTATCATCATGAGTGTAGGTCCGTATAAAATTTTGGGCCAAATCCGACAAAGGGTTGACTGTCTGTATAATCGCATACTTGTTTCACTTTCGTACTGGAAGCAATCTCTGCGCATGCGCAAGCTATTCAGCGAAAGCGAACGAGGTCATTTTCTCCTGTTTTCGCTCGCGCACGCCTCGCATTAGCGGAGCTTACTAGAGGTGATAGAAAATAAATATTGCTAAGTTTTAATACATACGCATCTCTTTGAATAGGATTCTTCACCTAAATATTTTAAAATCACTCTAATCTACAATGAAAAACCTTCCGATAGTCATTGCATTCTGGGTTACAGTAGGTTCGAATTTTTTATCTGCGCAGGGGGAGGGGAAATGACAAATTTTTGAGAAGTATACGAGAAAGTTTAGGGGAGGCCACTCCCGCTGGTTTGAAATTTCGATGAGAAAGAAACAACTGAGTTTTTTGCAACCAATAACGAATATTTCTGAGTTTTTTTAACATATGGTATGAACCCGGGGCTACATGGTCCAACAAGATGTGAAAAAAATTTCAGAAATATTCGTTATTGATTGCAAAAAATTCAGTTGTTTCTTCCCCTTTGAAATTTCAAAAATTGAGATAGGTGGTTTGTTAAGAGACGAAATATTACGAAGTACAGATAATTTCACTATATATTTACAAAATCTGAGCATCAGCCTATTGTTTACTTTGTGCCAAGGTCACTGACATCGATATGCAGTGATGTGGGTGACCCCACTCACCCTTCTGAGAACGCCGGATTACTGGAGGGGCCGGACTGACGAAGTGCCGGATTATAGAGGATCAATGTATTTATTTTCTCCACTTAAAACATTCGCAGTATAATAATGGTCACTCGAAAACGTCATGAGTGAGAAGAATTTGTTGACTTACTTAAAGTCTTGAAGTCTTTATTTTGGCTTATTGCTTTATGTAAATGCAGTTTTTTTATAATGCTGCCTTATAAAATGTTAGCTTGCTAAATGTTAGAAAGAATTCTCACAATGTACTTTCTTTACTTTCCAGTATCTTCTACTTATAAAAAATGAATCGAAATAATAAAAAAGTAAACGAAAAAACAAACAGAAGCTCTTAAGTTTTTTTAAAATTTTCATACAGAAGAGTCTTATCGAATTGATTGGAAAAAGAAATGATACACATTCTGTGTTTCAAGTGGAGAAAAGTTTTGACTTCTTTTGTAAAAGAATCCATTCGCTGTAGCAATGAAAACGAAAATGGCTCTCAAAGAAGTTTTTCTTCCTTCAAGTGGACTTTCAGTGAGTATATGCAAACATAAATAAAAAAACATTGTTACTAAAAAAAGTTTTCAAATATTAAAAATTTTCATTTTTCATTTTTTAAAACTTGAGGCTATAACGCATTTTTTTTTCATTTTTCAGTAGTATTTTTTTATTGACTTAATTTACCTATTATTTGTAATAGTCCTTAAATTTGTAAAAGACTTTTGGAGATCAAAAAGAGATACAAACTTTAATTTCTTCGAAAAAAATGGATAAATTACTCAAGTTTTTATTACAATACATAATAGCCTTTCAGATGGAAAATTTCAGGTTTTTCAAAAATTAGGAAAATCAACGAATCAGTGCCTGTAACATGCAAAATGAGTTGCTCTACTTGTACTAACCGGCATGTGCTACGAGGTAACAAGTCCACATCCTGGAAATATATAAATAATCATGTGGTATCTTCGATAAAAATGCAAACTATCGAACGCAGGAAATTTATTCGATACTTATCCGTAGAAATAACAAATGACGCGTTTTTGACACATTGCAAGTGCTATTTCCTTAGTTTGTGAAGGGAATGCATATTCAAGACATTGCCACCATACGCATCATTTCTGAAGAAACCCATTGAGGGCAGAATTGAAAAACGTGATATTTCGCATTCGACAGTTTGCATTTGTATCTACGATATATAGGGGAAACCGGGGCAAGTTGACGAGCGGGTCAAGATGAAGAATGGCTATTTTAAGTTCATATTACTCATATTTCATCACCATACGGATATTACTGGCGTTCCACACTACTAGACAATAAAACCTCGCACAGTGAATTCACTGCCGCCATTTATTAGTTTGCTGGATGGTGTTTGCGTATTTTGTCTCATGTGTTGTAATTCTCAAGATCTTTAACCCTGTCGCACCGAGCGAGGCGGTCTAAAAACTTTTCCTTAACAGTGTCGAAGGCCGATGTGAGGCAGTTGGCTTCTTTTGAGGGGAAGTGAGGTTCTGAGATCGCTTCAGAGATAAGTGCCGTAGGGGTCCAATTATACTTGCCAACCACAGCCCATTTCCGTGCACCTTAAGGGAAGGTTATAGCGTGGGATGGGGTGGTGGTGCAAATGACCACCCAGGTTGGGAGAGTTCAATTCATGTCGTCTCCTCCCCAAAAGCCCGATAGAAGGAAAAAGTCTCCTCGGGATTACAGAGTTAACGTATTATCTCGTGTACTAAATGCTAAGATATTTCGATATTCTTCGCTGTGCATGACTACTATAGAAAATACGCTTTCCATAAACGCTGTTTGTTTATATCTTATTCTTATTAATTCCACGACAAAAATCAAATACTTTTAACCTTTCCGATCGGGCAAGATGACAGGGTCAAGTTGAAGATCTCGTCATCTTGCCCCAAATTCTTTTTACTGTTTTCTTTTTTATGCTTATATGCATTGTTTAATTTATTTTGTACAATTATCTTGAGGCAAATGATCCACAAACTGTTCCATCAAATTTTATAAGGCATATAAACCTAGAGAAAATATTTTAACAAGATTACCTATGAAAGAGATGGTGGTTTAACAAGAAATATAGAATAGATAATAAAAGAAGCGGAAGAAGAATGCTTAAAGCAACAAAGAGAAGAGGCTCGGGGAGCAAAAAAGAACTTGTTATAAACACACTGATGTTTGATTCCTATCGAAAAACTAAAATGCCCCAATTTCTGACACTTATGACGTCCAAATAAAATAAATACAGTGTCCTGCGTGTGATGAGATCTATGTTGGCCCTCCTTCAGAAGATTGGATAGTGAGTTGTAAATGCCAAACATGGTGGCACGAGGGCTGCTCAAACTTCGAAAAGGAAAATTTGTGTCTAATTTTTGTAAATGAAAAACATTAGTTCTGAGTTGTATTCATTTACTAAGAACTAAAATTTTAAGCAAAATAATCCTTTTTTACATACTAATTAAGAAAAATATATAACAATGATTAGTTAATTAGTGTTCTGTCTAATGCTTTCTAAAAATAAAAATGTATTCAACTTCTATTAGAATCGTCATCTTGCTGCTACAGCGGGGATAATTGACACTTTTGCTTTATTTTTTAACTAGCAAATAACTTTGATTATATTAAAATAAAAAAATTTATCCATTTAGGTACAGCAGAAGAAAAATTCAAGCAAATAATACATACAAAGATAAAAATTTACCTCTAAAAGTGAATTTATTAAAAATGGTTAGCAGCTAATATCGCCAACTTGTCCGGGTCTTCCCTTCAGCGATCATGCTTAATTCAAATATAAATAATATTCCTACCGTCATAAGTTAATCATCTATGAATTATTTTACGGAAACACTCTTACTAGAAGTAAAAATTCGGTAAATAAATTTGTTGATATAACGATAGGGCGATAAAATAACTTATAATTGAATATATGAGTCTTAATTTTGACAACTGCAATACAATTATTGACTCACAATTCATAGAAAAACAATGCTTTATTCAAATATAAATAATCTTTCTAAAGTTATATGTTATTTAACTGTGATTTTTTTACTCAAACAATATTAAAAAGAAGTAAAAATTCGTTAAATGCTAGTGAGGCAAAATAATTATAATTAAATATATGAGTCTTAATTGTTTTCATTAAAACATTCAGAAGCAATTAATTTTTCAATGTAATAAACATTCGTTATCTCTTAAAAAGTAGTCATTATCAGAAAAGATAACAGGCTTTGATCTCGCATATGTAAAAGTAAGCAAATATATCTTTAAAAATAGATACCAGCTCTCATTTTAGATATTTAATGAGAAACATTCTTTTAAATTATTTAATCATTAAATAATTTAAAGAACGTCTTTTCTCATTAAATTGATATGCAATGTAAGATATAAGTCTCAAATTTTGTCTTAAAGAGAACCAAACAAATTAGAAAATGATAAAATAACGGATGAAATAATGTGGAACACAAGAAACGGAGAACATTCCACTTTATTTTACAGACATTACTTTAGTCAGAAAGAATAGCTTAATTTGTTCATCAAAAAGAAACAAAACAAGTTGGAAAAAATAAATATTCTTGCTCCGATTTATTGTGATAAATTACTTTTGAAACTATGATTAAATATTATTGAGAATATTTTTGACTTTCTTTTTAACGTTTCAGCAATAACGAAAACTGGTAAGTCACGCAGAGTAAGAAGGAGCGGTTCGTATTTAAATTCGACAATAAAGTACTTGTCAAAAGTACAGAATAACAGTTCGTAGAGTATCTGCTCCTAAGTGCAGTTCCCAGAGATAAAAACCAATTAGCTAATGCATGAAGCGATTTCAGTGTCATTATCCGGGCCGGTATTTAGATGGATGAAACATTCAGTTGCTTTCCAAACACTTGCGTACCACACACGTGCATCGGAGGGAATCAATATTTCGCGTGATTCATGTCTAGATGACGGTGGAGTACACTTCACATAACAGAATGGTACAGATATCACGCAATACATCAACGCAAATGCCCAATGCCATTTATAGAACTCATGTTCCGAATGGTGCATGTGAATTTAACAACTCGGAGATAAACATTAAGCTGAGGATCGGGCTTAGAGGTTTGTATCTTTATGTATACTTTGAAATAATTTTCGAAATAAATATTAAGCTTAAGATTGGGTTTAGAAGTTTGTTAATTTATACTTTCTTTGAAAACTTTTTCGAAACAGATTTTAAGCTTAAAGTTGGGCTTCGAGGTTTGTAACTTTATAGATTCCATGAGAGCAATTTTGATATAAATATTACACTCAAGATTGGGCTTAGAGTTTTGTAACTTTATACATATTTTGAGAACCTTTTTGAAATAAACATTGAGTTTAAGATAAGACTTAGAGGTTTGTATTTTTAGGCATTCTTTGAAAACAATTTCGAAATCAACATTAAGAGAATATTTGATAGATATGCAGCGTGTTTTCAATGGACGCAAGAATTTCGGATCTCTCTTCTTTATTTGCATAGAAGAATCAGGCAGAAATGGAAATTAGAATTTTTTAAATTCAGGAATAGGGTGCTATTATTCAGAGAGAGGCTGATCATATTTATAAGTTTGGTTAACACTACATTTACAAGTTATGGCTAATAAAATTTTCTTTTACATTAATATATTTAAAGTAAAGTCTCATTTGTTTAGGAGCTATAGCAAATGAATAAAAAAGTTGAAGTTGTGTAAAGTTCTAAAATCCTACTTGATTTCAAATAAAATGTGCATTAACAATAAAAATGAACTTTAAAAGACGATGATTGACAAAACGACTGAACTTGAAAGCCAACAAGCCGGTATCCCACATCATACTGTCGTAATGACATTTTATCTGTTCTACAGATTCACATATCACACCACATGTTCGGGTAATGCTGTCAAACATCTGTTTTATTCTGTCAAAACACTTATAATCAACCTAATCTACTGGATGTTCGGCCCACAATACTTCAATCCCAAAATCGCACTTACATCAAGTTATATCGATCTGTAGCATTTGAAATTCCCTTTAGTTTTTGGAAACATTTTATTTATCACTAGGAAATTTAATGGAATGGTTAACTACTTTTTACAATTAAAATTTGAAAGAAAAGTTTCATTTAAAATCTGAATACGCAATAAGACATTTTTTCTATGAGGTCGAGGATAATCACTTAATTTTTTTATGCTACATTACATTGACGCATATTACAGTATTTTCTTTTAAAATTTGGCCGTTTTACGGACCTCTGAATATGCGCAAGTGATTTTTTCACCTTCTCAGAATGTTTCTATGAAAATATTTAATTACAAAAAAGAAAATACAAAATAAATAGAAGAAGTAAACAATATATCTTTTGCGCGCAACGCAGCAGCATCCAGTGATTGCATTAACAATATTGTCTATAATCAACTAACCAATTAAGATAGGATCAAACAACAAAAATAATGCTTCAATAAAAATTA
Source organism: Araneus ventricosus (assembly GCA_013235015.1). Lineage (NCBI taxonomy): Eukaryota > Metazoa > Arthropoda > Arachnida > Araneae > Araneidae > Araneus > Araneus ventricosus. The sequence goes on from BGPR01000231.1 coordinate 250,288, forward strand.
GGTAGGTATGTGAACGCTATGACTTAAATAGGCAACAAACTAGAAATATTAAATTTTATTTGCGGCCTTGACATAAAAGTTGTAGATCTTTATCAAATATCGAACCCAACTGTCCCAAATTGTTCAGCTGGTCGAACTGGAAGAGATCAAATTGCGTACTTGATTCTCTGCACTACAAGACGAAGCTTAACACCGAACTTTTCATACTGTGGAAATATAGGAAAGTTATAATTGAAGTTCGTCTATACAGAAGGCTCTAGAGTCGGTTCTATGGCTTTAAACAAAACAAAATTTCTCTAGAATGTAATGCAACTCATGCTCTTTCTGAAAACCGAAAAAGAAGGGGGCGAGGGAGAAAAAAAATAAGAAAATAAAAGAAGAAAACGAAGGTAACATTTTCGCCAATAGCTGAGGTGATTTTTGCACATTTTTTTATTACTGAAAGAAAATTGAATAGTTCATTTGAGTGGTTTTAGGTTAACTAAAAATTCTGCCGAAATTCAGTTTTGAACGCAAAGTCTTTATTCCGTTCAAAATACTGCGTTCAGAAATGAACTAAAAAACTCAGATAAGCTATTCAATTTTATTTCAGTAATAAAAAAACTGACAAAATCACCTCAGATACTGGGGCAGTGCCATATATTGAAGAAAATTTTAAATTATTTTTCTTTCTTCTTTTTTTTCCGGTTTTTTCAGAATGCATCACTTACACTACACACCAGTGAAATTTTCATTCATTTGGTGCCCTAGAACCGGCTCTACGGCCTACTCAATAGGCGAACCTTCGAACGCGAGTCTAGGGGAGAACACTCTACCTGGTTTCGTGAAAATATGAAGTGGTATTTTCACTCATATAACTTTCCTTTACTCATATAACTTTAAATTATTTCTTAACTCTATGAGCCCTATCTCGCCTCAAACCGCCCCATTCGGCAGAGGCCAGACTCAGGCGGTTTTGGGCGCCTGGGTGAACTTTACGGGAGAAAAGTGGTTCCTTTCTTTGTTGACAATTGATCGCCCAAACTTGGATGTCATCGTCCTGGAATTTCTGTAAAGGAAGGAAGGATTTCATTCTGTTTTCGTGAACGAACATTTACTTCAGTTTTTGAGGTACTGGAATTCTCACTCTAGCCGGGTTCAAAGAGGGAATCCCTTGTACGCCATACGTCCGGTTTTTTGTACCCGTACGGTCGGCGTTGCATGCTATGAGACGAAGAGATAAATTTCATCGTTGAAAGTGGATTCGTCGTTACTTACACGTCTCGCTATATTCCAAGATTTTGAAAATGTTAGCAATAAAATAATCAGCAGTAAATGATTTCAATGTGGTTTTTACGGTCTGATGGTCAAAAAAGATTGTAAAGCTGTTTTCATGGTAAGGCTGTAAAACCATTTTAAAAAACTTTTTTTTTTACATATCATTAATAATTCTTTTCATATAGATATCGATCGTAAATAATTCTTAGCAACAGATTTAAAAAATATATTATCAGAGAGTATTTTGCTTTAATTTAAAACTAGAGACCAGAGAACGGGATATCACATGCATGACCACCAGTAGGTCAATCAAAAACCACTCATTGACAAAAATATTTTTCATTTTCGAATTCAGGATAGAACATATATTAATTTTCAGCAATAAAAAATATGCTTCTTTCGGGTCGGAAATTCGAAAAACAAATCTTAGCAAGAAGGGGTAAATACATATAGAAACACAAAACTATTCAATTATTTCAAAGTGATGAAATATAATAATAATAATTTCTCGCTGATTTTAATCAATGGTGGATCAGTCGTAAAGAACTTATACATTCGGAACTAATACCTCTCAGATAATGCGATTTCCAGATTACGGAAAGCGTTCCAAAATGCTATCTTTTAGCGAAGCGCTGCTCAGCCTAGATTCTTGTTTGCTTATTAACAGTATAACAAACGTGTCTACTTAATTATACTTAATTACAGCTACGTATAATAAAGATGAGCAATTTTTTTAATCTCAAGCGGGAATGAAATGTTTGTTCTTAGTGAGTGAGTAAAATAATATTTAACGAAAGTTTGCTTGTCGATTCCATACAAATGCAGTCAAAGCGAAAGAAGAATTTTATGAAAGGAGTTATTCTGCAGAGAATATTGACCGAGAGCAATCCGAATGATGTATGCTCCATGGAATTTAATTTTCTTCTAACGTTAGGCGTTTTGCATTAGAGCTCGAACCAGTAAATTGAGGGAGGAAGAATCTATTTCAAAGCGATAACAAATTCTATTAACGTACCTAATAACATGATGGACCCGAAATAAATTTTTCTCCTGGCCCGATCAATGAGACTCAATGAAGATAAGTAGCCTGGTTCTTTTCTGTGAAACGAAACCCGATTGAAATCGATTTTTGAAGTCAATATCGAGCTAAACCCGTGAATTAGCTGAACTCTTTTTAATTACTTTAGTCTGGAACATTAGAAAATAAAACAAATATTGATGAAAAAAAGGGGGTTTTAAATTCCTGAAGTTTGGTTTTGTTTCTGAAAACTTTCAGAGTCTTCGTAAAATTCTTTTCAAGAATAATTTTTTTACTGTAAAGTCATTGCTTAGTTAACTAGAAGTTAAAGCTGAAACTTGCACTGTATCGAGTGTTTTTACTGTCTGAGGGCTTAAGGAGATGCCGTGATTGCGGCCATGTATGGCGGAAAAATATAGCTTAATTGGGATATCTAATGAAGCTACATTTTTAAGTTCTTGAAATCTATTTAAAAAGCTTCGTGAACCCTCTTCTGGTTAATCTATTTTCTGCCATATTATTGTATGCGTTTAACTAAGTTTATTAGGGTAGAAGAGATTTACAATCATTTTTTTAAAACATGGTCGACTCGCAAGAGATACACAAAAATTTCGGGAACCTCACATTTACAGATAATATAATGGAGCTTATTCAAACACTACGATAGCAGACAAGTCTAGACTCAAACACTGACTGTTTTGAAAGAATAGCTCATTATAATAGCGGATAGCTAATTTGTTTGTGTTCTAAAGCATGCCTTGTTAAAACAATGTTGCATTTTTAGTTTTATAACATAACAGGAGCCAAACTATTAAGTTAGGGACTGGGATGTCAAATTATGGAAACCTCAACTTTACAGATAAAATAATGCAGCTTATTCAAACACTACGATACGAGACAAGTCTAGACTCAAACACTGACTATTTTGAAAGAATAGCTCATTAAAATAGCAGATAGCTAATTTGTTTGTGTTCTAAAGCATGCCTTGTTAAAACAATGTTGCATTTTCAGTTTTATAACATTACAGGAACCAAAATGTTAAGTTTGGGACGAGAGCGTCAGATTATGGAAACCTCAAATTTACAAATAAAATAATGCAGCTTCTTCAAACACTACGATACGAGACAAATTTAGACTCAAATACTGACTATTTTGAAAAGATAGCTCATTATATTAGTGGATAGCTGATGTACTTATGTTGTTTGGATGTTGCATCTTCAGTTTTATTACATAACATGAACCAAAATGTTAAGTTAGGACAAAGAGAATTATTGTCGCCTGAGGCAAATATCGCATGCATTGTGATATTGTTTCCTGGTCCAAATCTGAAACCCTGTTTATCTGCCAGTGCTCTGTTTGCACAATTTTCGGAAAATGGTTGCTTCAAAAGGTTTCACCTGTCTGACAGCGATTATTGTAGTTGTGGTGGAATTGGCACGGCACTTCACTATGTCACGGAGTGTATTCATACAGTGTCTTGGCATATGAGGAAGCCAGCGCCAAACTTCGAACAAAAATGGCTGAAAAGGGTCTCCAATAGCCTCGTCTCCAGGCATAAAATTCGTGGGATTATCAAATTCATTAACGAAAACAGAGATCTTTTCCGGCGTCCCTAGCCTTCAACTTTCAAGTGTGCTGAACTTAGTAGCTCAATTACCGGACATTCCCCCCTTCAAATAATAGAAAGATATAACATCATCTAAAGCAAAGACTATTACGAACTTATAGTGTAAAAGTGAAAATGCCTGTGCTGTACATAGTGTATATATTTCCTTCTTTTTGTTTATTTTGTTTTTCTTAAATAAAATTCCCGTGTCTTGCCCATCAAACCGTTCAGTGACCTGTCTAGTCACGGGTACGGGGGTAAGAGACGGCGTTCTGATCTGTAATTCCATCTTGTACCATAGAATACAGCGAGGTTATGCTTAGTGGGGTGTTAGTCTACCAACACGGCTTTTTGCTTACACTTGCACTATGCAGGTTAACCATGATAGCCAGCAGTTACCACTAACTAGCAATATGGCTATGAACTATTAGCTTTCATTGTTAGCCAGTTGAGTATACGTGTAAGCAAAAAAACGCGTTGATACATTCTTACTCCTAATAACACAATTGCACCTTGTTCTACGGTTCGATAACTTTGTAGAGGTCTGACTATCCTCATATTAGTTTAGAGCAGGAAGCAAAGTATGGAAAGGCTTGAAAATTGACAAATTAAACTATTTTCATGTTTCGAAGTACTTTTCGTGAAAGCAGTTAATTACATTAACGAAAGGAGACAAGTCTCTTGTAAGAACAAAAATGACTGACTTCTCTCTTCATGTACTTGAATGTATCGCATTATTAATTCATCGTATGAAACTTTCTAGCATACATTATTCGAATACTAAATATTTTTCTCAATGACGCACTGCTATCTTTAAGGACTACAGTAAATTTTACAGATTAAATATAATATAGCTCTCATGAAAATTATTTAATAATGAAGGTATTAAAGAGATAGAGATCATGGAGGCAATACTTCTGGTGCTTTAACTAGTTGGGGCGCCTAAAGTTCTTACCGGAGAATCGCTGAACAACTCTTAAAGGAAATTGCTTTAACTTCGGGTTACACGTGACAAGAGCCTCTATTACACCAACCCCTAGCCTTCGCAAGATACGTAGTTACTAAAATGTTTGCTTTCAAATAAAATTTGTTGGCTCAGTAGGAGTATTCCTCGGAATCCATGAATGAAAATTGGGTTTTGAAGAGAAACATCTGCTTTGTAATAACTGAAACACATAAAAAGCATGTATTTAGCTCGCTATTTTCTGGTGAAAAGTATGAATTTTCTTTAGATTTATTCCTTTATTACGTGAGACGAAGAAAGGATTCGAAAATGTTGTTTCTATATAAAACTACAAAATGTTTGTAGAAGTAAATAATTAATTTCTAAAATGCTTGTTTTCAAATAAAAGTTGTTGGCACAGAAGGAATATTCCTCGGAATTCAAGAATTAAAAATTAAGCTTCTGGAGAGAAACATCTGCTTTGCAATGACTGAAACACATAAAAAGCATGCATTTAGCTCGCTATTTTCTAGTGAAAAGTGTGGAATTGTGCTTTAGCTTTATTTCTATATTATGACAAAGGGAGAAAGACTTCGAACACTTTAGCTTGGCAATGTTCAGTAATTAAGATCTTACATTTGAATAAATTAATCATATTAATTCTCAGTTACAGTTATAATCGACAATCAAATAATACCTTTAATCTGTTCCAGGCGAAAGAAATGATAATTTTTAAGATACATCTTTTTTAAATATAAATATCAGTTCCTCAAGTTACAGGAAGCTGCTGGACAGATTTATTTTTTATCCTTCTTAGATCCTGTTCCTCATGAAATCAAACTACAAGTTATTGGTTCGAAGCAAAGAAATCGTTCTCTTCATGTCTATTGAGCGAAGCTATTTTTTTTTGTTTAAAGCCATCTCTGTATTTACAAATTTGGATAAGTACCAAAGTTTTATTTTCCAGAGACACACAATACTATTTGTATCAACACTAATAAGTATTGATAGATAAATTATGCTTCTATTTTAAGCATTTTAAGAACGGCAAAAATGAATAGAAAAAGTTCAGCTTGTGTAATTTTTATTACCTAGGGTAATTAATTTTCACGTTATCAATTTTTCTATTTGATTCATACAATTTAAATATAATTCTGATAAAATAGTCGCTGATTCTAATGTGTATATCTTCTATTACAATATTTTCTCCTGCAAACAATTTTATAGTACTATAACATTTTATGGGGAAATAAACAAAATAAATTTTCCGTGCCTCGAAAAATGTCACTACTGTTTATTTTGCACCATGTGTAGTAGTGACAGAATGGGCTTATGTGATGAAGTTATTTTTGAATAAAAATGTGAAAAGCAAATAAAAAAAGAATTGAAGGTATAAATTATTTACTTAATTTTATTTTTGAATTTATTTATTATTTTTTAATTAAAATTTAATTACTTATTTTTATTTAATTAATTTTCATTCATTTATTTCTTAAATTTTATTAATTTTTCATGACTAAACTATTATTATCTTTCACAAATGATATTATTATTCTTCTATTTTGTGTATTAAAGTCGTCTTTCCTACTTTATCATTTCCAATACAATGGGTTACGTACGCAATCATATGATGAATACTACATAAAATTATCATCAATAAAATCTATATTAAAATGCAGAGTGAGCCATTCATGGTAAAAAAATCTTACGTCGTGCAAAATAATGTTAGAGGAATTCAGTGGAATTG